>VWYK01071550.1:0-16626 GCA_013399775.1 Semnornis frantzii | reverse complement strand
AACACTTTGTGTCTTGGTTTTGCTCCACTAGGAAGGACCACAATATGTGAGATTGCAGTTTGAACATTATGTTCTGTTTTCTCTCCAGCCATTAGAATATACTTTTGTTTTCCTATCTGTAATCAAGAAATGATTCTGAAAGAAACCAAGTTAATGAAATCTGAGGAGGGAGATGCATCATTGTGGTCAGGGTTGGTGTCTGTGAAGATGAGAGAGGTTTACTTGATGCTTTTCACAGCTTAGTGAATGTAGAACATAATTGCTGATAGGATGTGCTGTTAAATGCTGAATGCTGCCTGAGATGCACAGGGTTCTGTGATCTATTCTCTTAGTTGATTTGAGCTGCTGATGAAGTTTAATAGTTGAAAGCCTTGTGGCAGTGTTGCAATGTTTGTGTTAATTATCGAAACATCGATGATTTATTTATTTCAAAACACAGGAATGCTGTTGTTGCATGAAGACTATAAAAATATGCGTTATTTGGAAAGTTATCTAAATAATTACTGGAAATGGTTTCTGGGAAGTAGTGTGTGTCCAGCTTCTCATCAGTAGCTGTTTTCTGAGATTTGTATTTTAAAGAGACATGAATTACAGCTAAATGTTAATCATTAATTGTTTGCAACGTTTTACTCCTTGCTGAGTCTGCAGTGGGGAATTCAAAGATAAATTTGGCACTGTTAGTAGGCAAGCATTATTTTGTTGTTAATTTGAGTTTTTACCCCCAAAATACTATGACTGGAGAAGTATTACTCTGAGTGTCCTAATCAATAAGGTCAAGAAAGATTGGTTTCAATCGCTGTCACTGTGTTTGCAGCACAGATCATACGTAGTCATTTATAGAAGTGGGTAGTAATTCTCTTGTTAACTTGTGAGTCATGAAATCAGCAGACACATGTCCATGGGCAGTGAAAAGAATCCTGATGGTGTCAGTCATTGACTGAGAGGAGGAGACTGACACTGTTAATTGAATTTCCCTGGAGAGCATAAAAATATGCCATAATGTGGGGGGAGGAATGAGGGAGTGGGAACCACACAAGCTGTCAGTGTGTGTGAGCTGATAACATTGATTTACCCTTGCTAATGGCCTGGGTTGAATAAAGAATTGCCCTGAGGGAGGACAGAGTTCACTACAATAGATCCTTGCCACTTAGTACAAATTCTTCAGGCTCAGAAGTATTCATTCAAAAGTATTGTAAAATAAAATTGATCTAGAAAAACCTCTTTTCGCTCCTACTGTGAACCATTGGATTTTCCCTTTTTTAAGAGTTTACACTGACTGAAAAATGTATTTATGCAGCCTTACCAGGGAAATAGATTTGTTTTACGAACCGTGAAATAAAATACTGAGCTGCTGTTGGTAACAGTGAATAAGAAGAACAGATACCATTAAATTTCTCACCAAAAGGAAGAGTTATTCAGCTCATTAGAAATTCCATAGCTGTGCTAAAATAGCATTAGAGAGCAAACTCAAATCACGAAAAAAGCACCACATGTAGAAGGTTGCCAGCAGCGTCTCACTGGTTTTTGCCTTCAGGTAGACTTGAATCAGACTATCAGTTCCTTGATGGACTTAATGGTCATCTGTTGTATTTCATAGTATTGAATAAGGCTTTTTCTCGCTTCTGAACTTCTTTTATAATGTGAGAACATTCTGGGATGAGGCATGCCTGTGTGATTGCTGTGGTCAAACTTGCTTTTGTTTTGCATGCCTTCCTGGTCTGCTGGACATAAGCAGATTCTGCACTTGGGGCCAAGAAATTTCACCAATGCAGCAAGCAGAGTTTGTTTAATGTAAACTAGAAGGGGGGTATATCAGCATGCACTTAGATTTGAGAAATCTGTCTCTTGGGCAAAACTGCATTTTCACCACTGTATTTTCTGAAGTCCTGTCTTGTTTATTGTAGCACCTTACCTGCTTCTCCTTAACACAGAATTCCAAGGCTGCTGCTGGTTCCCTATGCAGCACAGCAAAACTGACAGCTTCCACTTAGAATTCAATCCATGCTTTGAATGCTGGTAAACAAATGAGGAGCTGTTTCATTTTGCTTTAAGCATTTGTTACATCTCCAGACACTTATTGGTATCTCCACCTTGACTTACTTGGATGAAACTATGCAACTGCCAGAAGTATTGCAGTCTGTGCCACAAAAGTATGTTCAGGGAAGCAAGATGAAGTGCAGGTTTTGAGGATCTGCCATGCAGTGTGGCAATTAATGCCATTACTGCAATACAATCCGTGGTTCATATGTATTTTAATTAAATAGAAAAGGTACTCTAAAGTCATAAACTACAATGTCCTTCTAGTTTTAAATAGGTCTGTACCCCTCAGGTCATGTGTCCTTGCTTCTACTGGTGACATCAAGCAGGAAGCACAAATCCCAGTGGGTTGTACAGGCCTGCTCTGCTGTCCCCAAGACATATCTACAACACATGCTTCCAGGGTGCTGGTCTGGGGGTCTAATCTAGATGATGGAAGGCAGTCCTTTGGTGCAAAGTCTCTCATCCCTTCTGGCAGAAAACTCTGGAAGGCAGTTGTAGTGACTTTCACCTCTGCTTTGTTTAAAAGTATTTTGAAAAAACCCACACATAGACACAACAGCAAAATGCACACAGAAAGCCCTGGTCTGATGTTGGCAGGTTGTCATTTGGGACTCTTCAAGCTCTTAACAAGATCTGATAATCCTCAGTTTAAGATCTCCCATGGATAGTCCTTTGATGCTAAAAGTAAAACTCACGTACTCTCTGAACAAAGGCAGAGCTGATGTTTGAAACTGCAGGGCTAAAGCAGTTTTCCTGCTGCAGTTCTTTTGTACATTTGCATTCTTTTATGGACTAATTTTACACACCAGTACTGATGGTGTGTTTCACATGTGCAAGAAAACCTGGATTAACTGCTCAAGTTTTAGCTGAGCACTCACACAGAAACGGCCTGTGTAGGACTAGTTTAATGCTGTGTATCCTATTAGTGTGACTACAAGTACAGTTATATTTGCTTATGCTTGTAGCATTTCTTTCCCTCGGTGCGTAGAGGTGACATTTACTGATTGAAAAAAGGAAAGCATTCTGTACTGCATAGACATTGGACATTAGCTGACTGAAGTACATCTGTTTCTAAGGCTATGAACCTGACCTGGTCAAAGGTTGCTGCCTCTCATATGGCCACCCTTAGACTTACTGATGGAACAGCATTTCCCTAAAGTTCTTCCTAAAATGTCTTTTAGAGGGATTTTTTTTTTCCTTGCGTAGTCTATGTTTGAAGTGTCTTACGTTTAAATATGTATCCTAGGTGATTTTGTTAGTTCTGGACTAGGCAGAGATGACAGACACCATTATTCTGAGGAACATGGCAGGATGCTACCTTCAGTACAGATGGTGACATGCAGCTGAGGGCAGTAGCCCTTTCACCTGGCTCAGCTGCAGCTAAAACACTACAGTTAAATCGCTTCAGTTAAATTTATACAAACCCTTAATGTGTCTTCTGTCCTGACTGGGAGTGTGATGTGGGGTTTCAATATGATCACTACAGAACCTCATGATTTTTGGAATCCCAGTGCAGCAATTCATCTGCTTAGCTGGAATTACTTTTATATGATGTTTTTCATCCGGCCACTATTTTGGAGAAGATCTTCATCACAACAGAAGTTAGAAGGTACCTTTAAGTGATGTGACAAATCTTAAATATCTACTCCTGAAGAGAGAGAGCTGCAGCAAAGGGGAAAGGTTTAACAAATGTCTCAGCATAAGCAAATGTTGCAACTGAAGCTCCCACATCTGTCACAAGGCCCAAAACTTTAACAAGCAAGATTTCACTGGTTCTGATATTCATAAAACTTAACTAAGATTGTGTATAGTTTTGAGAATAACTCTGTCCCTAATCTCCTTCTGACTCTTTACGTGCTGTAAAAATCTCAGTAAATAACAGAAAGTGCAAACTAAAGTAAAACTGAGCCAGAAGCATAGAAGAGGAAACTTAATAAGTTGGGCCACAGTGCTTACAGTTACTTAGCAGCTCTCTTCATGCACATTTGAAAGTAGCTGCTTTCCAGTAGGGTAAATTTCAAGATGCTTTTATTACTAATTCAGAATAATATTCTGGAAACAGATTTTTTTTGGGGGGGAAATACACTTACTTAGAAAAAGTGTGATTTTGTGACTGCAAAATGTGCGAATTAACTACTAATTTGCCATGGTGTTTTAATACTTCTTTAAAGGAGGATCTCCGTACTCCTGACCTCTAAAACATGCTCTCTGAGTGACCATTAGTGGTTTGTTTTGTGTCAGACAGTGTTTTTGGATTTGCAATTTTCAGACAGCTTTTTCAGCCTCCTGCTTCAGCAGTTGTGATGTCAGTTATTTACATTTCAGTAGAATGTTTGTCGTAGCTTTCAAATACATGGGGACTGTAGACAGACTGTTTATCCCATTGTAAAGACTGTCAGGCCCTGTATTTATGTTTTATTCTCTAAACTGTCAGGCCCATTGGGTATGGTGACCACAGCCAGTGTGAAGATTAATAGGCCAGTTTTTGGGAGGCACACTGAATTCCCTGGCTGGCTACTCCTGGTTTCCCCTTCCCCCCAGTAATACAAACTCTGAATCATCAGAAACTGAAACAGTAAACTGAAAAACTATTGAGGGCCTATGGTGTGGGACAAAGGCAATGTTAAATGGAATGTGTTTAAGCTTTTGTACCCTTCATAAAAAAATTCTTTCAAAGTCTCTCTGGAGATTTAACGTTGCCCCACATGTGCATGTATCTATATATATCTATATATATAGATGTGGTGTATAGATGCAAGTATCCTATGCTATAAATACTCAATATCGGTACTTACTTTTCAGTCTGTTTACGAATACAGTGAGAATTGTGACTCCTCAACTTCTATGTATTTAATTTGGGTGCTGCAAAGATTTGCGAAGCTGAAGCACCTGGGTGAATGCGTGTTTCTGGTCTAGCAGGGTGGTCATCAAAGAGATGGTTTTGAAGGACACTAAATATAATGGCTGGATTTATTATTTTTTTTTCCAGAATACTAGAATTCCAGACCAGCTGAAAGGCAATAATGTATCTTCAGGCTTTTCTTAAGTGTCCAGTGATTATAATTGAGCTGAGTGTGGTACACGTAATTATTGTTACTTAGAGCAACTATTAGACAACACACTGTAATTTGATATTGAATTTTTGTAAGTTTGAATTCATAAGCTAAACAAGAGTGACATAAATAGGTGGTATGTTTTGTACTGAATCACATCACTGGAAAAATCAGACTAGCTGTGAAGCATTCAAGCCAGAGCTTGAGTTTTGTGGCTTTTATTTCATAATTGACGAAGACCATGGATTATAAGCAGAAATTTTTAAACCTCAGTCTTGGCTGAAAACAGCTGATCCAGATTTAACTTAGTTCTGTTAATCAGCTAGATTCTTTGAAGGCAAAGATGATCAGTATGTCTGAAGAAAGCAAAAGTGTTAGGCAGTACTGCAGTGATTCAGCAGTCTTCTCAAAATTAATAATTCTTGGCTTTGGACCATTGAAGGGTCATCTAAGAATAAGACAATGGCAACAATCTGTGGTCCTGAAAAAAAATAAATACATTTTTCCCTCAAAGAAATTACCTATGGCTATCTTTTTATGTAAAAAAAGGAATAGATGTAAAGAGTAAGACCAGTAACAGATGAGTCTGGAAGTTGTGAATAGAATGGATTCCTCATTTCAGTAGCAGAATGTTGCTGTAGGCAAGATGCACTCAGTAGTTAAGGAAGAAACATGTAAAAGAAATCCAGCAAAATGTCTGATACATGGATTCACTGAGGGCTGGAGAAAACACAAGAGTCATCAGCTCATCCGTCACCTCTTAATAAATCAGAAAAAGCATCTAGGGCATGATGTATGAAAAAGTGAAAATTACTGTTTTGTTGAAGTTATTAAGTCATGAGTTGTTAGAGTTTTACCCATATTATAGCCACATTGTCTGTGTTCTGTGGTCCCATGTATCTACATGCTTACACACAGACATATTGTCTGTATATGATTCAACACAGCCAGTTACTGTGTATGGCCTCGGAAGTGATTCATCTCAGTCAGACTGAAGCTTTAAAACGGTATTTAATGTTTATGCATCAGCATTATTATAATGATAAAAAGTTTGGTCAAGATGCCAGGATTTTATAGACATGTTTGTGACAGAGTAGTGTTTGTATTTTCCTTGACAGGATGGTTTCTGTGATGCATCCCACTTCTGTTATCTTACTTTCCTTCTATCTCCTATTTCCCCACTAGAGGACACTACTGGCAGAAGCAACACCATGTCCTTGTAGCCCTGAGGAGCAATAAAACTGTTTTAGAAGTCACCTTTTCTTTTCAGAAGAAAAATGGTTATGCAAAACTTTAGTTTGTTTAGTCCTGATATGTTTTCTGAGGCCAAGGGTATTACCTGCTAAGTTAATTTGCATGTTAATTCTCAAAGGTCTGTGTTTGTTTATGGCTGTTTATGAGTCACTATTTATGAGGCAATTTGAGGTTTGTGCCATCTACATGGTTCACTGCTCTGTGCTGCCCATTGGTATGCCTAGCCTTCAGTGTTTGAGCAGCAAACCAGCTTAGCTGCAGGGGACCAGGAGCTGGAATGGACTCTGGCAGCAGCTGGCAAAGCAGTTTCATGGCTGTGGATGACAACAAACCATCCAGTGCCTCCAACCTCATGTTAGTCCTGTGCCCTTTCCACCCCCCACCCTCACGACTGTGCAGTGGGACTCCGTGAAGTGTCATCTTTGCCTAAGTTTTTAATAGTCAGAGCAGTTCTCCGAGTAGCCTGCCGGCTGAGCTGGAAGATAGAGATGGGGAGCAGAATGAAGCCCCCGATAATCCAAGAGGACCTGCTGCACCGCTTCAATATACATAAATCTACAGGGCCAGATGCCAGCCAAGGGTGCCGAGGGAGCTGGCAGAAGTGCTCACCAGGCCACTTTCCATCATTTGCCGTCAGTCCTAGCCTACTGAGGAGGTCCCAATTGGCTGAAGGTTAGCAAATGTGATACTCATCTACAAGAAAGGCTGGAAGGATCCAGGGAACCACAGACCTGTCAGTCTGACCTCTGTGCCAGGGGAGGTCATTGAGCAGATCATCTTGAGTGCCATCGTGTAGCACATACAGGACAACCGAGTAATCAGTCCTAGTCAACATGAGTCTATCAGAGGCAAGTCCTGCTTGACTAACCTTGTCTCCTCTGACAAGGTGACCAGCATCACGGATGAAGGCAAGGCTGTGGATGTTATCTGTCTTTTCCTTAGTAAAGCTTTTGACACATTCCCACACCATTCCCTTGGAGAAACTGGCTGCTCAAGACCTCAGTGAATGTATGCTTTGCTGGATGAAAAATTGGCTGGATGGCCCTGAATGAAGTGTGATGGTGAAAGGAGTTAAATCTAATTTACTGAGTCCTGGGACACACAGACATGGGGTCAGTTCTCTTCAGCATCTTTGTTAATGATCTGGATGAGAGGATTGAGTGCACCCTCAGTAAGCTTGCAGAGGATACAAGTCGGGTGGTTGTGTTGATCTCCTTGAATGTAGGAAGACTCTACAGAGTGATCTAGACAGATCTAGACAGGCTGGATCAATATGCTGAGGCCAATGGTATCAGGTTCAACAAGGCCAAGTGTCACATCCTATACTTGGGTCACAACAACCCCTTGAATGTGCCAGGCTTAAGGAAGAATGGCTTGAAAGTGGCCTGATGGAAAAGACCTGGAGATGTTGGTTGCAGGTGGCTGAATATGAGCGTGTCCCCAGGTGACCAAAAAGGCCAAGAGCATGCTAGAGACTGAACTCTATATAGGAGTGTGCAAGTACTGAACATCATGCAGGGAGTGAAACGCCTTCTGTAAGATAAGCTCCATTTACCTGCCTGCCATCTCAGATGCCAGGTAACCATCCTCTCCTGGATGAAGCCATGCAGATTAGTCAGTATGGAGTGCAAACACAGAAAGCAGAGAAGCTGCCTTACCTTTAAGGCTTCAGCAACTGCGCTTTATTTTGCAGGATAAGGTGCAAAGTCCTACTTTTGGTGGTCTTGCACAGCATTACCTAAAGAGCTTCTGTTCTTTAACACATAAGCAGTGCAGGAGGGAGAAGTTGATACAAATAAGTGATAAGCACAGCTGTAATATGAATGAGTACCGCCACCATAGGTGTGCAAAGCCTTCTAAGCCGATTCTGGCTCATGTTGTAACCCTAAACTAGTTTCCCATTGATGTTCAGTGCCTGCAGTTGTGGGTGAAGTCACCGAAGTTTGAAAACCGGTTTGCAATTTTCAAATGGAATAGGATATTATTGCAATAGTGATTTCACAGGAGAAGAGTGTTACAGGCAACAAAAGTGTCTATTTTAAAAGAAAATATTATTTTGGTGTACTCTACAGTGATTTCCATTATGTCTGGAGGTTTTCTACAGACATAGACATGTCTGTGGTTTGGTATGTGCATGTAGATATATTTGTGTATTTATTTAAGGGGGTCAGAACAGAAAGGAGGAACCAGTCCGGGATTTGGTTGTCTGGTTTGTTTTTCTAAGGTGGCTTTGAAATGCATTTCTTAGCCCCTGGCATTTTAGATAGAATCTTCAAACACTAGATGAAAGGAAAGAAGAACATTCTTAAGATAGATTTCAAATATATTTTACTAATTAGTTATTATTTCTTTCTTCAGTGAACAGTTTAACAAGCGTAAAATAGAGTTGGATAAGTTCAGTGTGTTCTTTCAGAAATAGGTCAGAATTTTCAAAGAATATGGGTTTCATTCAGAAATACTTTCTTCTGAACAGTTTTAGTCACTGAGATCTGTTCAAAGAGACTTTCCAGATCGCCTTGGTAATTTAGTCATAGCAGCAGGACAAGCAGAAAGCATTCTTTCGGCTGATGAAGGAAAAGACTATTTTGTAATCTACATGAAAGTATTGTTCACGATGCTTGCTTTAGAAGGAGATTTTACACCAGAAGTTAGCTTAAAAAGATTTCAAATGGTTAAAATGCAAGGTGCTGAAGTCGCATAGAACAGATTGTAATGCTGACATTAAATCATTGCAACTGTTACATCTCTGCATTATTTCTGATTCTGCTCTACTTATTAACTACTAATAATACTTTAACAGGAGAAATGTATGGAAGTGAGTACTTTGGTCCAGGACACTGGATTTCACCCAATAACTTGCACCAAATTAATAAATTATGATTTAACTAGGATCATATTTTTCTAGGAGATAATCAGATTTGATTTAAAAACTTAAAATGATTCAGAGTCGACCATATCCTAAGTATATCATGGTCATCATTAATTACTCTTGGCGTTTAAAAAAAGAAAAATCATTTTATTCTTACCTGAACTCTTCTAGTTTCAGCTTCCAAATATTAACTATTACTGTGCCTTATCAGAAGTCTTCATCTGCACTGTGATCCCAGCATATTTTTATTTTCCCCGGCATGAACTATATTGTACTCCTCTAGTATCTTGTGGTGGGGCAGGTTTCTGTGACCTCATATCTTGTCTTTTAGAAGTGTTCTGTGTTCAGCAGCTCAGGAGGGTGGTTTTGGTCTTCTTCTCCTGGAATGTTGTACACAGAAACCAAAAGCCGTTAGTAGCTGATGCTCACTTTGTTTCTCTCTGTGTTACTTTATATTACCCAGGGATCTGTATAAATACATCACAGGTTTTCCTGCTGATTTGGTTTTATTTCAGAATAATGCAGTTTATATTATCTGCCTGCTTTAACGATTTAAATAAAACCCAACAAAAGTAGCAGCGCAGGTCAGTTGACCTTTTCATATGTTTCTTTGTGGACCAATAATAGGAATGATAAGGCACGAGTGACTTCTGTTTAGCTGTGTGCATTTTTCTGTAGCAAATGTCAGCTAGTGAGATGAAAACATTTTGAACTTTCTATTACTCTGCTAATTTTTGAATTTGCCAGGCATACTCATATCATTGGGTAAGTGGTGCTTCCAAAGGTGCCACAGATGCCAATCGCTGATAAAATCCCACCCTATCTTGCTAATGAACACACAAACAGTTGTTCCCCATCTGCTGCCTCTGTCTGAAAGGTTAGGAAGCCTTTCTTTCTTGATCACAAAGGACATAATTATTGTCTGTAGAGGAGTCAAGTACAAAGACAGTTCATCCAGTCTGACCGCTACTACACTACAGGCCACCAAAGATTAACAACTGCTTCTCCTTTGATTAGGTTAGGTAATAACAGTTACTTTAGTTAATAATTGGATGGATTCCCAGGCCATGTAATTCAGGTTTAGGCTGTCATTTTTTGCTGGCATGTAGCTGAGCTGTATTATTGGAACGGAGCCTGTAATCCTATTAGTCAGTTGTCACTCAAGCCTTAGGAGAGCAGAGAAGGGGAATTCAAATCCATTAAGGTGTTGTAACAGGTAGGTAAATAAGGCAGCTACAGCAGCCCAATATGCAGGGAGCTTTCTGGATTGTCATAATTATTAAGAAACAATTAATTTTATGCTTCTTTAAATGTTTTATTCATAATTAATCCATAAAATGGTTACATGATTTATTTTATTATTTACTTTACCACACGTGTTAATGTGGCACACTTCCTGGTGAAGTTACTTAATTCGGTCACTGTTCTGCTGAAATGAGTTGCTCTGTGCTCTAAATAATGAGTTTATAATGCCCCCTAAGATGAGGAGTGCATACTTCATACCACTTCAGCTGTTTTGGCTTTCCCCTTGCACAAACAGGACCACCATATTTCACAGTGATACAGACTTCAGGTGGATAAAGAACACCAGATATTTTGTCCTTGTGTTGGTTTCGAGTGCCGTGGCTGCTGTTCTGAAGACTAAGTCTCTGTTGTTGGCTTTGTAATGGTTAAGACATATCTTAAGGTTTTAATGCCTCCTCTCTGTTAAGAACTGCATAGACAACAGCGATAATAATTTTTTGTCTACAAGTTTATCTGTCTGTGCTCTCCTACATGACCAGGTAGCTTCAGAACTTTGAAATCCTTTTGTACTTAGAAACCAAATCATTTAAAAATACAATACGAAGTAGTTGTGAATTTCTCAAAGGCAGATTTTCACGCAGTTTGAAAACCAGGTGAATGTAGGTTTTGTTGTGCTCAACAGACACAAATCCTGTTATGTCAATCACCTTGGCTGCATAACCTTCTCTATCTAAATAAGCAGCCACTCACAAGAAGTGTCTGTAGTGAAATTATTACATTTCATAAATACCTAGTTTATTAGTTATTAAATTTCATAAATATCTAGTTTAGTAATTTGGGAGACTAAGTTAGGAGTCTGGAAGATCCTGTCAGGCAACAAAAATGAGCCATACAAGTTTATATTCTTTCCAAGTAGGGATGTAATATGCCCTACAGGATTTGTCATTTTTCATGCTCACATAGTGCCTGATCTACTGAATGCCTTGGGTGCTACTAGACTGTAGTAGCACCCGAATGGATCTTAAAGTCTGACAGAGATTCAAATGAGGACCAATTTAAATAAGAATGTTATGTGAGTAAGGCTTTTTGAGTAACTTCTGTGCCTCAGTCTACTTCTTCGGAATTTCTGTTATGTTTAAATATGTGTCGGCAAATGTAAAGCTTCAGGTCTCAGAACATTAATTGAGGTTGGATCATATTTCGAAGTATATAGGTTAGTTTTGGAGAGAAAGATGAGTTGGATAAGATAGCCTGCTCCCATATGCTTATGCTTTAAGAAAGATTTCTTTGGGTGAATATTTAAATATTTCACAATTTGAAAATTGACTTAAGTAAGAGTTGAGATGTGCTTTAAAATAGTTTGGCTGTCAGAGGGAGAACGACAATACTTGTGAACATTGGGAGATTTAATACTAGTAGTTTGTTGCATGTAACTCATCTTCCTACCTGAGATTTCATGTTGTGGATGGCCGAGGAAGTTGCTGGTGCATTATTCCTTTTTACACTGTTTCCTCCAGTACCACAGTCACACAGTATTGGCTCTGAAAACATCAGTAATGCAATATTCAAGTGGCTCTTCTGCTCCTTTGTAGAGAGGACATATTTCCCCTTCAGTTCCCATGACCTCCGCTGACCCATGGCCAAACTCAAGGAGCTGTGTCTGAACCTGGGATTCCTGATAGCAGGATACCTCGTGGTGGCCAAGGTCATTCACAAGCCCTGTGTACCAGCAGATACTTTGGTCAGCAACATGGTCTGTCAATACATGGGTTAAAAGCTATCGGAGTTCTCCATCCTGTAAGATTCCTTGGAGGTAAATATATTAAATATTGTGCCGAAAGTAGTGTATTCCTAATCCCGAAGTGGCAGTTTTGTAGGTCTTTGTAAGTACAGTGAACAAATACTGTCCTCATGTATCTTTCCCAGCTTCGCTGCTGGTTTGTTTCTTCCTTTTATTTGAAATTTTTCTCCCTCCTCTCTCTTCCATGCACATAGTTAGGGTTTTATCTCCCTGATGACTAAGCATCAAAATGCTGCTTAAATTTTATGAGTAATCTAGGGAGGAGAATAACAGGATGAAAAAGTACATCATATAAAACTGGGAGAAATTACAAACTTCCTTCTGCTTGACAGAAAACTGTAGTAGTAAAAGGAGTTCCTTAAAATACAGATTTGTGGTTTGCAAAAGACACTTGTATTTTAGCACAACATTAGACAAAAGTGAAACAGTTACTGCAATAGGAGTCTGTAAAAGAACTGACGCAGGAAAGAAGTGATGCTCCAGACTGAAGCAGAAGGAGAGCATGCAGGCAAACAGCTTCAAAAGATTAATATTCTTTTTAAATGCATACATGACGTTCTCTTAGAACAGGGAAACATAGCTTCCTCCTCTGTTGTTCTAATGACTGATTTTGAGGGTAAAAAAATAAATTCTTTTTGACTGCTTGATTACTAGGTATTTATGGAGAAAGGAGGAGTTCTGGGGAAAAAATCACAGATAAGAAAAGTTTATTTGGGAGGGGGAAGGGATGGATTTAACATTAGTGACTATGTAGAGCTGAGAAACAAGCCAGTAAGGAAAATATGACAGTGTATGCTTTCAAGAATGGAGTAATCACTAAAGGGAGAAACAAAAATGAGGACAATAAAAGGGGATATAACTCAGAGTAATGGGATGAAATAGAGAAAGGGCATATTTGGTCTAAATGACAGGAAAGAGTTCTTTGCCACGAGAGCTAATAGGTTATGGCATAATCTCCCATGAGAAATGGGTAAGTGAGATGTGGGAAGTGCTTGGCACATTTAAAACTGGAGTAGCACTAACAAATATGCTGTAGCAAATAAATCAGCTGGCTCACATAAATGTCTCCCTCATTTGTGTGCTGTGATGCCCGGCTGTCGCCCCATTCACAAATCCTCCTGCAGAGTTGTCTGCACTGCTTGTGTGTGTATGTTGTTTCACAAGGAAAATGCATACTTGAAGTCAAGAAAATTTCTCTTTACACTTGTGAAGTTTTAAGCTGAAGTGAAAATTGATACATTAGAAAGGCCCCAGGCTTTGTCCATGGCATGCTGATCTACTCCGCGGTTCTGGTAGAGCAGAGGAGGAAGAGAAAAAAGGCTGAGAACTGTGGCAGTAAGCCAGGATACTCAAAAAACACTGATTTGTGGCAGGAGTGTTTGCTGTTGGGCTGTTCTTTCCTTAAGGCTCTGTCAGGAGGTTGGTGGAAAGCGTGGCAGGGGAGACAGTGCTTACTGCCAAGTGACCCCAGTCTCACTGCGGCTTGGATGCCTACTTGCTGTACTGAGTCCTATCAGAGGCTGCCAGCCAAGGGCTGTTTGAGGAAGAGGCTTTTTTGTTGCTGTTGCTTGGAGTTTTTCTTAGTTGGAAGGGAAGGAAAGTAAGTAAAGGAAGAATACATGAATGAAACTCAGAAATAACTCTTCAGTTAAGGTACGCTTAGTGGGCCAGCTGGACTTAAACTGACTGCAAGAAATTCTGTTTATCAGTTAGCCTGTAGGAAATCAGTGGTTGATTGTCTTAACTGCTTGGTGAGTTGGCACATAGATCTCCATTCATTTGAGGCTAGTTACTCCCCTAAACACAAACCTTCTGGCTGTCTGCAGGCAGTTTATATTAATTGTGGAAAATGTTTTCTTTTTGAATATCTGACTTCTCTGAACAGTTTTTCTGGGGCTTGGAACTTACACAGACTACAAATATTCACTTCAAACTTCATGGACTGGAATTTGCAAGATTTAAAAAAGAAAAAGAAAGATACATACTTTGGTGTTCACATGTTTCCCTATAGTTGTTCAAGGGAAGATTTTATTGTCAGAATCAGTACGAGTTTTCCTGTTACACGGTCTGGTATACCATACTGCATTCTTTACAGACTAGTGATGATTATATTTATAGAGCACTTCCCTTTTTCCCCCATATGCTTGCAGCACTGGATTAAAAAAATATATTATTTCATATTAACTAGAATATCCTCATCATTACAAAATCAAGGTAGTTAAATATAGATTGCCAATGAAATGAGCAACTTAACAGTAGAGAACAAAAATATCTTACTTGGTTTGTTTTAAACAGTAGGAGATAAACCAAATTTTACAAGAAAGGAAAAGGGTGTGAAATCTGAAATACTGGACCAACTCCATGAAAAACTCAGTCATTTACAAACTCTAACAGGAAAGGTAGGATAGTATTTAAGTGTAAAAGTGGAAGTTCTAAGAGGGCAGCTAGAATAAAGAAAACCTAATCTAGAAAGCTAGGCACACATACAAGACTAGTTAAAATAGAATCTTTATGTTTATAACCAACATCATAGCATTCACATCGGAAACAAGTGGAATGGCAGTGTCATATCTCATCCGTTCATCCTGCTGCATTTTGGATAAGCTGCAAGCAATGGATTAGACAAAGAACCTGGGCGGCTAATAGTTGGAGTTACCAAAAGGAGAAACTACAATAATCATCTAGGTGGTATTTTCAGACTTTACCTTTGTAGTAAGAGCTACCATAAATCATATCCAGATTTTTAACCTTAAGCTCCAAGCAGTTAACTTGAGAATACAGAACATTAACCAACTTGTATCCTCAACTGCATCTGTCAGACAGCATTTCTGTCTTCGCAAGATTAAGGATGCAGTAAGACATCTGACTGGTGGCACTGTCAGGCTTTCTTCCAGATCATCAACTTAACTTCCATTGTCCATGTTCTGTGAAATATGCAACCAGGAGTCATCAACTTAATGGTGTTCTAAAGTGATCTGCTTATGCTGTTTTCTACATACATGGAACAAACTGAAGAAAAAGCCTGGAAGCACAGAATCACACAGAATGTTAGGGGCTGGAAGGAACCTTGAACGATCATCTAGTTCATCTAGTCCAGCCTTCCTGCCAGAGCAGGAGGTTGTCTCCTTGTAGAAAAGTTTGCAAAAAAGAGAACGTACCCATCTAGAGATTGTCTGTAGTCTGTAATCATTACACGAAGCAATAAGGTATAACTACCAACAGCTACCAAGCTAACAACATCAGGTAAAGATAAACTTTATTACAGTCCCTGTAACAGTAGGTCATTACAGCAATATGGTGTTCAGCTGTAGTACCTCTATAATACTTGATGCTTACACATAGTCTTTGGAAAAAAGAATAGTACCCAGGAATCTCAACTCCTGCTCCAACAAATACTCTTCCAATGCAATGGCAGTGAAATACATTTTTTTTTGAGGGCGTTCAACTTGATAAATCCATGTATAAAGGATATCCTACACAGGTAAAACTCAGGACAGTTGTCTGTCATTTTTGTGAAGGAATTAATTTAATTTTTGTTGATTCTCTTTTGTGTTTGTGTTTTTCTAGAACACAGCAGATCAGATAGCATTTCGGGCTGCAGGAGGACTGACTGCCCTTGAAAATGTTCTTCAAGCCATGACTTCTTCCACCAACCTGAATGCAGTTTCACGAATTCCTTATAAGTAAGTGAGCTCAGTCCTTCATTTGCCACTTAGAGTCACTGAAATATTTATCTCACATCTGCCCCTTCACTGTGCTTTTCCTTACAGTGTTGAACTTCAAAGAAAAAACTCATGCTGTACTCTAAACTTCCATGGAAAAACATTTCCACTCAACCTCTGCTTTTCTAACTTGGCGATTTTTATTTCTAGCTCTAGCACAGTTGAGCAGTGCCATGCCTAGTTGTATAAAATGAGAGAAAACTCTGTTAAACAGAAGAGGAGGTGCATGTCTTTTGAAGTTATTCTGTAAAGATCTCTAGTGGGAAGTGGGGGAATTTTTTAGAGGGTTGTAATTCAGTGGAATCTGACTCCTTTAGAAATGAAACAGTTGTAAGGTACTGCTAGCTGAAAGAACTTCTGCAAACAGGTAAATCAAAATTCTTGTGGATTAGAGGAATTCCTCTTTATAGCACTTAAGAATAGAAGGATTTAAATGTCTAATCCCTAAAAAAGAAAAACAAAACAAAACACCACAGTGACTAAACAGAATGCAGGCAAAAACTGGTAACTCAAAAGCATGCTTTTTTCCCTAATCTCTAACTGTAGTTTTTATCCATTCAAAAGCACATATGTACTTTCAAAGCAGAGCTACGCATAGTTTTTGTGCCAGAAGAACCAAGCCCAGAATCTTCTATCATATAC
>VWYK01071549.1:18115-49682 GCA_013399775.1 Semnornis frantzii | reverse complement strand
AAAAAAAAAAAAGCAAGAAACCCTCAAAGTGCCCTCAGGGATCTGCCATCTCATACTCCTCAACACTTTGTCCTTTGTTTATTCTAAACACTAATGATGTTCAAGTTACAGGTGTGTAAAAACTATGTCTTAGTTCAATATTCCCAGACAAGTGGTGTTGAATAGTCCACCAGGTACCAAAGGGAAAAAAAAAATTATTTTTATGGAAACAGATTTTGCAGGCTTATTTTTGAAGAACTTAGGTACAACATATATTAGATATATTATGAAAAGTGTGATAAAATTACATTTAAATTGTAGTTCTTCAGTTGCAGGATAGCAGTAAAACCTGCTGTTGTTGAGGGAGCATGTGTTAGCAGCATGAATGATGAGAAAGCATAAGTAACAGTAGAGTTGTTTTTTTTTTCCCTCAGTCTGAAGTAAACCAGAATAGGACAGGAAAAATGGAATCAAGTTGTGCCAGTGGAGGTTTAGGCTGAATATTAGGAAAGATTTTTTCTCCCAAAGGACTGTTAAGCAACAGACTGCCCAGGGTAGTGGTAGGGTCCACACCCTTGGAAGCATTTGAAAGCCATGGAGATGTGATGATGAAGCACATGGTTTATTTGGGACCTGGCAGTATTGGGTTAATTGTTGCACTCAATTGTCTCAATAGTGTCTTCCAACCATAGAATCATAGAATCAACCAGGTTGGAAGAGACCTCCAAGCTCATCGGGTCCAACCTAGCACCCAGCCCTAGCCAATCGACCAGACCATGGCACTAAGTGCCCCATCCAGTCTTTTCTTGAACACCTCCAGGGACAGGGACTCCACCACCTCCCTGGGCAGCCCATTCCAATGCCAATCACTCTCTCTGTCAAGAGCTTCCTCCTAACATCCAGCCTGAACCTCCCCTGGCACAGCTTGAGGCTGTGTCCCCTTGTTCTGTTGCTGGTTGCCTGGGAGAAGAGACTGACCCCCACCCAGCTACAACCTCCCTTCAGGTAGTTGCAGACAGCAGTGAGGTCTGCCCTGAGCCTCCTCTTCTGCAGGCTGCACACCCCCAGCTCCCTCAGCCTCTCCTCACAGGGCTGTGCTCCAGGCACTTCACCAGCTTCATTGCCCTTCTCTGGACACCTTCCAGCACCTCAACATCTCTCTTGAATTGAGGGGCCCAGAACTGGACACAGCACTCAAGCTGTGGCCTGACCAGTGCTAAGTACAGGGGCAGAATAACCTCCCTGGCCCTGCTGGCCACACTGCTCCTGATCCAGGCCAGGATGCCATTTGCCCTCCTGGGCACACTTCAGCTCATGTTCAGCTACTCTCTACCAGCAGCCCCAGGTGCCTCTCTGCCTGGCTGCTCTCCAGCCACTCTGTTCCCAGCCTGTAGTGCTGGAATTCCGCGATTCTATAGTCAGCTCTAGGGCGATACCAGCAAATGTTAACCACATTGATTACTCTAAAGTGTAGCCTACATCGAGAAGCAGCCGAAGCAGCAGATCATCACACATCTGAGGGACGCACTATTCTCCCCGCTGAGGTAAGGCGAGGAGACGCGCGGGAAAAGCGGGTGCCCCACAGGGCAAGTCTGGGCTCCAAGGGCCCCTTCCGCAGGAGCCTTCCCCACGGCGAGCTCGCAGCAGCTGCCCCAACAGCCGCCCCAGGGCTCCCGGGCGGCGAGGGGCGGAGGGCGTTCTGCGCACAAGCCCAATTATAGCCGTGCGCGGGGCTCGCGCGCCGCCGGGCCAATCAGGCGAAGGGGGCCGCTCCCCGCGCGAGCCCACTGCTGTCTTGTGACCGCGGCCGCGCGGGGCAGCCGTTGAGGGAGTGCGCATGGCGCGGAGCGGCTGGGCGCTCGGCAGGGCCCTGGCTGGCGGGCTGACCTGCGAAGCGCCGCCGCCCACGGCCGCCTTCAGGTACGCTGGGGCGTAGGCGGAGCGATCGCGGGGGTGACAGCCAGGGTCCCGCCGTGCCCGGGCTCTGTCGCCGCAGCGCCTCACGGCGTGCCCAGCCGCCCCGGCTCCCCAGGCTGTAGTCCCGGCCGTGCAGTACAGCCGGCTGAGGCGTCTGGTGCGCTTTACGGAACTCTGCGGACGCTGCCACGGGGAGCGGCCGGTGGCTAGAGAAGGGGAGAGGGAAGCTTTTCTGCGCGCCGCGGGGGTGACTGAGGCGGGGCCGCAGCTCTAGGAGCTGGTGGCTTCTCATCGCGGCCCTTGTCGATGAGGGAAGAACAGGAGATTTTCCGATTACAAACTTGCACTTCTTTGCTTTAGCTAGTTGCGAAACTTGGAGCAGTCCCTAAAAGAAATTAAAAGCCGAGCAACACGCCTAGGTGTTTTCCCGCTGTGGGTAGCGCAAGAAGTTCCTTGTCCCCTGATGTGAAACAGACTGGGACGACCTGGGGAACAAAATGTGCGTTGGGAGGAGAGTTGGTCTTGGAACTGGAGGAAAAAGAACAAGCATAGAGAAAGTGAAACTCTTAAAGAGGAAAAAAAAAGTTGAGATGTTATTTCTGTTACGGCAACACTGCTCTGTTGTTTTGGGGTTTTTTGTGTTTTTTTTTTTTTTGTTTTGTTTTGTTTTTTGTTAAGTGCAAAGTCTTACCGTAATAATAAGAACAGTGGGAAAAAGTGTAGTAGAGGTTACTCCTTGATGTGAAATTTCAAGCAGTCACTTGACGTAATTTTGCTGTGCCATTATACAACCTCGTCTTATCTGGACCATACTTTTTACTGCACATCCTTTGTGTTTTAATTGTTAGGATATGTTTGCAGTATTAAAATAGCTTGGTCCTAATTAAATTGTTATTTTATTGGGGTCTACAGGGCAAAATCAGTTACTGCCTAGGGTAAAGGGTTTCATTAAATAACTGTGAATTAAAATCGATAATGCTTCTAGTGTGATCTGGAGGAAGCTTGGCAGCCCGTTTAAGCCGGTGCAAGGCAAATCCAAGGCAGTGCCGTATCGTTTGTAGCCCTGAGGCTGGCTCTGGCTTCACCTCCTGCAGTTACCCGTCAGTGTAAATTCTGTGCCTCTTGATACCTCGCTCTGGTGAGCAGACGGCATGGATTCTGGTGGTCAACGAGTTTCTTGTGCTTGTTCAGATTGAGATGCTAATGAGGACATTTGGCCGCACCCTTTGGGATGTGAACAGCTGTTGACAAAGAATGTGAATGAGTTTAACTCATAAAATGCCTGTCAGATAGCACTAGCCTCATAAAAGTAGTAGTTGGGGTAACTTGCCAGTAAGAGCGGTGTTAAGTGAGTATAGCTGTATTGTCATCCCGGGATAAACGCAGAGGTGGTGTGTCTGACTCCTGGAGTGGACTTGGCTTTTCTTCTGTGGCCTTGGTCAGGCTCACAAAACCACATGCGTCAGCCCACTGAAATCCATGCTTCTGTGATTTCCTGGAGTTATGCATTCCTGAACTGGGACCCAGCCCAGCACATTCTCATAGCATCTGTTTTTCCTCAGATAAAATCTGAAGAGAGGTGAAGTCCGACCATGTTTGTTAGCGTTATAGTCTCTACTAACCTTGCCTTCCTCAAACAGCACTGTAACTAGAAAGAACATTGTCTTACAGCTGCTCAGAGATAACTTGTAGAGGTTGTTTTTCAGCCTTGTAGCTGAAACAACTCCAGATAAGATGTATGAAGCAATATCCTGGCATAGCATTACAGTAAATAACAAACCAAGAGATGAAACCTGGCTGCTACTTTGGACTGTGCACTCTGTGTAGCCCTGGATGGAAAAAATAAATTAGCTCTCCTGAATGAGGTCTGGTCTCAGCATTAAGACTATAAATCTGCTTGAGGCAGCTATAGTGTCACTGGCATTCTTCCTGTCTTTGTCACAGCCATGCTTCTCCTTAAGAATCTGCATGGAAAAAAACAGACTTCAGTCCACAGTTGGAAGCATTTTCAGAATTTAGTCATCTCAGTCAACCTATTCTTAATTTTGATACTTGTATTCCACCTTAAACCATTCCTTTTCAACTGCAGCAATTGCAACCTGTGTTGTGAGTCATCCCGCTTTCTATCACAGCTGCTTATTTCTTCATTACAAAGCCTGCACAGATTGTTGCCAAACAGCTGTGTGTACCCAGTTACCATTGGGTACTCAATGCAATGGCTGAAAGGACTTCCCAAAGAAACTGTCCTTTTGAGAGGATGGCAGCAGGGGGATTACAGCAATGTCCCACTTCCTACCTCTAAGTGGAACCTTCTCCTGGATTTTGCCACTGAGAAAACTTGTTCTGCAAATTAAGTGGAGGAGGCTGTGCATGAACTCAGGCTGCCACGGAGTCAGCATTTAATGGGACCTGTGTGTTTTACTCTGCCAGTTATTTTTCTCGTGACTAGGACCTATTTTTAGTTTCTCCTTAGGGGAAAACAAAAACAAACAAAAATCCCTGCTGTGCTTTAAACAGTCTATGCTGTTACAGGCCTTTATTTTTCCATCTGAATCTGATATTTTCTGGAGTGTTACATAACAGCTTGTCTCACCTGAATGTGTTATTTTGATGGTAGGAACTACATCTCAAAGTGTTTTCACTGTTGCAGGCACTTGGCTTCTTGTGGTATTCTGATGACCAGACTTCCTCCTCTGCAAGTACCTGTGCTGAGCCATACCTTTTCCAGGACTTTCTTCAACATTGCTGCAAATAAAAGAAAAGAATATTCTGAAAGAAGAATTATAGGGTTTGTATAGGCCTGGAAAGAGACCTAGTGATCTTGTGTTGTGCTTATTGATCTTGTGTTTGCTTTAGGAACATGCAGTTCAAAGACTAAGTATCCATAAAGACTTATGCTGCTGTGTGTCTGAACAGTTGGAGACTAGAATAGAATGTGAGCTTTCAGAATTTTTACAGACCATGCTTTCCCAGTCTGAAATTGAACGTAAAAATGTAGGAACCAAAACCCCTTGCCCCATATAAAGAAACAGCAACAATAATCCATCTATAAACCAAGCCTAAAAGGGGAATTTACACTGTTAATTTCATCTGGTGAAATGGGGATAAATCAACAGGTATGTTTGTTCCAGGTTTGTTCACTTCTGTCCCAAACCTGTGCTAATGTTACTTCGTATTGTTAATTCTCCTTTCACAAGATTTGCTTTTCTTTAAAAGATTTTGAAACCCTATAACTAGTGGGAAAAATCCAGTTAATTTGATGAGACTGAGGCTGGGGGCAGATCCCTGGTCCACAATGTATGAAATGTTGGTTTATTAACAATTTTCTTTTGATTCATAGAATGGTAAGGTTGGAAGGGACCTCGAAGATCATCTAGTTCCAAGCCCCTGCCATAGGCAGGGACACCTCCCACTAGTATAGGTCACTCGAGGCCTCCTCCAACCTGGCCTTCAACACCTCCAGGGAGGGAGCAGCCACAACCTCCCTGGGCAACCTGTGCCAGTGCCTCACCACCCTCACTACAAAGAACTTCCTCCTAACATCCAGTCTAAATCTTCCCTCTGCCAGTTTAAACCCATTACCCCTTGTCTTGTCATTACAAGACCTTGTCAGTAGTCCCTCTTCAGCCTTCCTGTAGGCCCCCTTCAGATACTGGAAGGCTACTCTAAGGTCTCCTGGAAGCCTTCTCTTCTGCAGGCTCCGGAGCCCCAACTCTCTCAGCCTGTCCTCATAGCAGAGCTGCTGCAGCCCTCTCAGCATCTTTGTGGCCTCCTCTGGACCCGCTCCAACAGTTCCATGTCCTTCCTGTGCTGGGGGCTCCAGAACTGCACACAGGACTGCAGGTGGGGTCTGAGGAGAGCAGAGCAAAGGGGCAGAATCCCCTCCCTTGCCCTGCTGCCCACACTGCTCTTGATGTAGCCCAGCACTTGGTTGCTGTCTGTGCTGCACTCACACTGCAGGCTTGTGTTGAGGTCACCCCAGCCCCCCAGGGCCTCTTCCTTAGGGCTGCTCTCAGCCATTCACCACCCAGCCTGGAGTTGTGTTTGGGATTGTGCCTATCCAGGTGCAGGACCTTGCACTTGGCCTTGTTGAATGTCATGAGGTTGGCTTGGGCCCACCTCCGCAGCCCATCCAGGTCCCTCTGGATGGATCCCTGCCCTTTAGCAAGTTAACTGTGCCACACAGCTTGGTGTCATCTGCAAACATGCTGAGGCTGCACTCAATTCCTCTGTCGATGTCACTGACAAAGATGTTAAACAGCACTGGTGCCAGCACTGACCCCTGAGGGCCGCCACTTGGCACTGGTTTCCAGGTGGACATTGTGCCCTCACCGCTCTCTGCGTGCGATCAGACAATTCCTTATCCAGCAGTTGTGGATATTCTCCTTAATTCTCAGCTATGTGATAGTTCTGGAACTGCCATATTTTACACAGTCACCTAAAAAGAGCCTTTGTCCCCTATTTCTTACTGCTGAGTGCTGTAGAACATCTGCTTCATTTTAAACACAGATTAAATTAAGCATGTACTTACACTCTAATCCATAGCTATGTAATGTTTTCCCATGTTAACCATCATACTCCTTCATGTGATTTCAATATCCTGCTGAACAAGATGACTTCCTGAGGTCCCTTCCAACCATAGCAGTTCTTTGACACTGAGGTTTCTCCAGTGCATGTATTTTTTTTTAAATTAAGCTTTTTGATTTGGGCTAAGGAAAGCAGTGCTCCCCTATTTAAACCTCATGAAACAAGACTAATTTGCATACACCTCTTCGTGGCAGCCATGAAGTACAGGTTCTTTACGTGGAATATCTAAGATCTGCTTAAATGAAGACACAACCTGGAGAAACTATTTTTCCATTTGGAATGTGCATGTATTTACCTGATCTCCTACTGAGTAGCAGACACCAGCACGTTCACTGTTTACTGTCTCTGCTGGATGTTGTGTGATATTTGGCTTCTTTATGCAAATGTTTCAACCAGCGTTCCTTTTTCTCGTCTTCAATTTCCAAACCCAGTGGTAGTCTTCCTAGGTGACTGCACATTCACTTTCCAAACTGCCATTTAGACAATCTTTGACAATTTCTAATACTGAATCTGAACTTAAAATACCTTGTAACTTAGCTTGGTGTTTTTGTCTTCAGGTATTCTATGCAGGAGATGTATGAAGTTGTCGCTGTGGTGGAGAATTACAAACTGTTTGTTCCTTGGTGTAAGAAGTCAGATGTATTATCAAAGCGCTCTGGGTACTGCAAAGCACAGCTAGAAATAGGATTCCCTCCCATACTAGAGAGGTATACCTCGGTTGTTACCCTTGTGAGGCCACACTTAATTAAGGTAACTAATTTTTTTTTTTTTTTTTTCATATCTCTAACTGTCAGGTGTTGAAATTCAACTCGTTCACTGGTGCTTCAAACAGCATTCACGCTGGAAGCACTTCATATGGCTCAGGATTTATGTTGGCTTTGTTTAAAGACAAGTTAAGTGGAGAGGATTTGAATGTGATTTTAAAACAAGGAGGAGGAGGAAGGAATTACTTTCAGCTTTCTCTTTGCTGGAGGAACTAGCAGCCATTAATGAAGATACACCATTTTTGTTTGCTTTGTTAGAATGTTGTCCAAGCCTCTCTAAATGCAAAATTAACACTGACTTAAAAGTGATCTTTGACATCTGTACCTTCTGACACTTTAGCAAGACTGTCCATCATTGTTTTTTCCTCTGACAATTTTACTTAGCTACTACAGGAAGCTTTAAACTTCAGTGTAGGATCAGCTGAAGACCTTGTTATTCAGTGCACTGATGAGGAGATAAATCCAGCCTTGTAAAGTCCATTTTCTAGAATATGTTCAGAAGAGAAGCAGTTGCCTTTCACTTCCTTTTGGCTTTTCAAGAGCAGTTAATTTAAATTTTCAAGGGAGAAATTTTTAAGTGATGTATGGATTTCCTGACTAGTTTGCCTCAGAAAAGATTCCTTCCACCAAAACTGCCCCCATGGTAGATCTTGACTATCTTTGGAGGTAACTAATACAGTGAGAACAGTTGATGGCTCTCCAGGATAATTGTGTGGATATCCCATTTCACTACTCTTTTCTAGGCTTCCTCTTAAGGGGTACCACTCAAAACAGAAACTGAGTTTAAGTACAGGGGAGACATGAATTGGAAAAGAACTATACAAAGTGCCTTTGTTCAAGGCACTTACTGATTCTGGAAAGAAAAAAAGAAATCCCTTTTATAAAATAGAACAGCTACAGTGGGACATCTGCATTCTACATGCTGACTGCTTTCCTGTTCTACTCTTCTCTGACAGAAGGGTTTATTTCCTTTCACAGAGCTCTCAGACTGACTTCCCAGCTATTTTCCCCCTCTAATTGACTCAAACATATTTCTTGTCCCAAAAAGAGACCATGAAAGTGGTGAGGAAAGCAATTTCTTAAGATTTCTTCCTCCTAGACTTAGCCCCAGCAGAAAAGCTGCCTCTGTTTTCCTTAGAAGTAAGGATGTAAATGCAAATACTTCATTTCAAAGGAGTGCATTTCACTGTGTGAAAGCACTCCTGAAATATTAGTTAAATATGGTTTGCTGGTAACCAAAAGTCACTTTATCAACCAATTATGAACTTGAATGTATAGTCTGACTTCATGGTAGCTCTTACTACAGTGGTACTTTGTGACAGATGATGTTTGTCTTCAGTCAGGTTTGTTCTGATGCTAAGAATTCTGTAGCCCAAGACTACCAGTCTGTGTGTAAACCATTCTATATGTATAATGAACAAAACCCAATTCCCAGGAAGTACCAGTCTCTTCGTTGGTCAGAATTTGGTACAGAGCATGAACATTATTTTGGTGTTCCATACATCATGCTGGAGAGCTGCCTTATGACTCAAACATTCTTTCTCTCCCTTAAAAGGAATGGAGCTATTTTTCTATAAATGACACTGTGCAAACAGGATCTCATGTTGGCTGCTCTCTAAGAAATCATTTCAACTAGGCCACGACCTTCACTGTAACAAACTGCATTGTTAGAGTGATACTAGTTTGCTGCCTCTCTCAAAGTCTTGTTGTAGCTTGACTTGTTAAAGCTTTCTTTTAGGCATCCTGCACAGATGGAAAACTCTTTAATCACCTGGAAACAGTGTGGCGTTTCAGCCCAGGTATCCCTGGTTACCCGAGGACATGCACATTGGATTTCTCAGTAAGTGCTGCAACTAGGATTGCCAAAAACATATCTGCAGCCTTTACCAGACAGAAAGCACTCCAGTGTCCCTCAGAGATAGCAGGCTGTGAGGTATTTGCACAGCATGAGGCAGTCTAGGTATCTCTTGCCATACAAGTCTAAACATGCTGAAGTTTTCAGACAGTGAAATACAGAGGGAGAAATACTAAACAAACTTTGCTATTTCCTTCAATTAGCCTTCAAACTTCAGTGCCAGAAAGGAGATACTCTCTCACCTGTCCTTTTTGATCCGTTTAACTTCCCTGCCTTCAGTTTTACTGTATGTATTTTAAGTCATCCTTTTCCTTCCATAACACAGGTACAACAGATTTTTGTACTCCTTTTACTTGTATCACTGCAGCTTAAAACTTTTTAAATCCAGCATCTGATTTAGCTTGATTTCCCTAGACAAGCTGCTCTCTGCTTTTCTGTCCTGTTTAGTCTGTCATGTTTTTTTACAGCATTAAGAACAGGTATTGCACCCCACACACAACTATGCTGAGGTTAAGAATAGGTTACAAAAGTGACTGGAAAGGGGCTGATCCTGCTGCCATCTGCTGGGGTGCTCTGCCTTAAGTATCTTCAGTAAATAGGAAAAAACTTCAGGAGGGTTTATAAACTTGCACATTAATGCCCTGAGTTAGTAACTTTCAGCCTATTGCCATATTACATGGCACAAGAAAACCAAAATTAAGATAATCTATGGGCACTCAAAACCCAAACAAACCACTAAACACCCACCCCACAAGCCAACAATGCTCCCCAAAAACCCAAAACACACCCAAAGTCCCCACCAAAAAGCCCAAAACCTGTCTTACAGGGTTTGCCAACGGTGTCTGCACATTACTTCCTCGTGGTATTTGAGTTCCTCCAGCCAATGAAGTTCTAGTTTCTGGCAGTAACCAGCACATGATAGCTTTTCACCCAGGCCATAAACTATTTAAGAAAGAATGAATTTAAGCAAGTCTTTAAACCCTAATCTAAACTTTGAGTCTGTGATTAAAACTATCCCCCCACCATACCAAAGCCACCTTTTGACCTTTCAGGTCAAGAGCTTCACTTAAAGGGAATCAAAACTGGACTTAAAACAGTTATTCTCCCTTTCTTGGGGAAACACCATCAGTACTTTTTATTGCTTACCCCATTTTGAGGTAGCAGAAGGCAACACTGCCACCGGAACAGGATGTTGCCTTAAGAAGAAAAGGCAGAGGTTCAGTTCTGAGTGCTGCAGCAGAAAGCCTAAGGGCCTATAGGACGTAGCCAGTGTGTCTGGCACTGAGTGATGGGAGGGGGCTGGGTAGGAGATGCAGCACAGAAAACCCAATCTGCAGCTCTAGTCATTGCATTTCTTGTTTAAACATCACAACCTCTACCAAAGTGATTCAAATGCTGGGATTTCACAGGCAGCATTTCACACTGCTTTGGGTTGGCTTCAGCTTACCTGTAAGTGCTGCCTCACTGTGCATGGTTGGCTTCAGCCAGATTCTGTCCCGAGAGCATTCTGGGCGCAAAGGAAGGGAGTGGTTGCTTAGTGAGTAAAATGCAATGATTACTTCAGAGAACTGAACAAAATGGTTCTTCTGATTAATTTAGCTCAGGAGACAGTCTCCTGTGAGTAAGGCTTTTCTCCACCTGGAGCCCAGCTTTACCTGTTCTCTCTCCCACAAACCAACTGGAGAGTCTTTAATGAAGTTGCCTATTTGTAAGAGCATTTTATCACAGAGAAGATTTGTTTTTCCTGTGTCTCCTGCTATTTTCTATACAGGTTTCTTTTGAATTCCGATCGCTCTTACACTCAAAACTTGCTACGCTCTTTTTTGACGAGGTGGTGAAGCAGATGGTAGCTGCTTTTGAGAGAAGAGCATCCAAAGTCCATGGCCCAGAAACAAGCATACCTCGGGAGCTCATGTTCCACGAAGTTCATCAGACATAGCTGGGGAAATCCCCAGCAACCTCTTGTTATAAACTTCTGTGAACTGCATTTGTACAAGAGGTGCCGTGCTCCTCCTTCAGGGCATCCATTTCCTCTTCTACAAAGCACACCTGTTCAAACAGATGTCTGTAAAGTGTTCAAGCTGTAATTAAGTGCAACTTCAAGTGTTTTATCAGTAACAGCCCACTGGCAGCTACTGTAGCAAGAGATATATGACTGTCCTTTGTTGCCTCGCCAAATGGTTTGTGTGATCACAGCCCAAGTTCTGCCTTTCCAAGCTCTTTTTTTTTCCTTTTTCTTTAAAGCATTGTAATTTATTAAGTCATTTAAGTTACTAATAGACTGAATGTAACTGAACAGCATTCAACTGAAGGGAAGCTGACCTGGCTTCAGGGAGTACCAGCAACTTGTCAGGCATCAAGTGGCAGGTGCTTTTAATCAAAGTGAATGCCAGGGGTGAGTCAGGAGTCTCCAGCTGCTGTTGAATTCTGACCAGCAACTGCAATACAAGAAACACCACAGGCAGAACACTGGAGTTTTCACACATCAAAAGTAAGGAAGTCTAAGCATTTGCCTACCTGCCCCTTTCACTGCTACACTACAGGTCTAGTTCCCACTTGCAACACAAGTTGAAACCAGGAAGTGTTACCTTTTTGAGACTGAGGGCAGGGATATGCAACACTGTATCAGAGTGCTGTCCAGTTACACCAGACCAGCACACCCAAGGCCAGTAACAGAGCTGAAATAATGGGGGTTTCATGGCTTCACTTCAGTACCATTTAAATCAAGATAGTAAATCTTGATTGAATCACTATTCCGATCCAAACAGCGTTCAGAGACTGAAAAGAAGGAAACATAATTAGGCTTGAAATTGCCCATCCCATCTGCTGCCTTGCATTGCCTTTTCTCACCGAAATCAGGGGCAGCTTCAGGTGGTGCTGGAGCGAGTCCTTTCTCCAGAGTACCGATTAACCCACACGGTTCCTACAGAACAGTGCATTAAATAGCTTAGGAAGGTGCTGTTCAGGACAGAGAGCCCTGAAGCACCTTCAGCCCACAGGAAAAAAAAAAAAAAAGGCAGCATTTGAAAACTTGCAGCCCTTCCCAGCAGAGACAACTTACCTGTTTCATACCCTCAGGGCCTTTCCCTCCCAACACTGGGCCTCTTCCAGCCCCAGAAACCAGCAGAGCAGACAATGCAAAATAAAGTCAGTGCACATGCCTCATTTTCACAGTATTGTTTAATTGAGAACTGCACCCAGTTCAAGTTGAATATTTCTTAGCAAAATTAAAGTCACTTGTATTTCTGAGAAACATCCTAGACAGTGGAATGTTTCCTGGAGGGAAATGCCCTGTTCTCTCCCAGCAGATCTGTGGTAAATCTAAGGAGCTGTAAGTGTTCTGGTGACTATGGCTTTGGGTGCAGATAATAAGGTGATACATGTGATGACTTTTGAGCAGGTTGTTTTATTACATAAAGATCACAGAACTGTATCTTTGCCTACTTGGTACACAATTGTCTAGTCTCACGCACAGTGGCTTCCAAGTTCTAGTACTGGCAAGCACCAAAGAATTCTGAAACAGTATCAAGTGACTTAAGTCTGAATGGGGCCCTTAGCAGATGGATCTTGCACTCAGTTATCAGGAATGTACAAATGTCTTTATTCAAAAAATACAAAATAAATTATCTGTAGGCATGGACAATGACTGTAAACAATTACACGTGTGTTAAATGAAATCCAGTAACTGATGGTTACAGTGATTCTGTTCAACACCGGCCTCACTTCAGTCACTATCCACCCTCCTGGACTGACATCTGAGGTGTTTGAGGTCAGAAGTGTCAGCTCTTCAACAGCACAGCTCATGATGCAGCCCCTCCCCAGGAATTAGAACATGCCACCTCCCATCCCTCCGCCCATCCCACCCATGCCTCCCATTGCTGGTTCTTTTTCTTCCTTGGGAACTTCAGTCACCACTGCTTCTGCTGTTGACAGGAGAGAGGCAACTCCTGCAGCATCCATAAGAGCAGTTCTCACCACCTAGAAATGGCAAACAATAACTTGACACTGCAGGCCAGCAATCTAAGGTAGGACAAGAGATTGCTGGGACTTGGGGTCAGGGTTAGGTTACCTTTGTTGGATCTATGATTCCTTTTTCTACCATATTTACAAAGTCCCCAAGCATAGCATCATAGCCAACTTCTGATGGGCTCTGGAGGATTTTTTCCACTATTAGTGATCCTTCCACCCCTGCATTCTTGGCAATAGTAATGGCTGGGATTTTCAGTGTTCTTTTAATTATTTCAATGCCTGCAAGACAAAGGACAGTTACAATTACCCACTGCCAAGGCACACGCTTTTGTGCCGGGAAGCAGAAGAAAGGCTGCTCATAGCACTTCCACATGCACTCTTGATTTACTCACCAGTTCTCTGATCCTCATTGGCTGGTGTCAAGGCATCAAGCGCTGGAATGCAGCGCAGTAGTGCACAGCCACCTCCCGGAACAATGCCCTCCTCCACAGCAGCGCGGGTGGCGTTCAGGGCATCGGTGACTCTGTCCTTCTTTTCGTTCACTTCAACATCGCTTGTGCCACCAACCTACAATAGCAAGCCAGATGTCAAGATCCATGCGAGCCTGGCTGAGCCAGCACTGCCAGCTATGGACCTGCTGCTACGAAATTTAACACCAACTTGAGTTATGAACTGGGAAGGGCTCAAAAGCAAACCCATGCTTGCCCATACTGGCAGCATTCTTGGACACTCAGCACTCAAGAAGACTCAACACAGTTTGATGATTACTTTGTGTTCTTACACTATTACACTTCAAGAAGCCAAACTCCTTACCCACATTAGCTGCTAAGGTTGGGACAAACACACAGCAGTAACTTGGACTGAGAATGAAGGATCCCAAAATGTCAGGAGCTACAACAGATCTCCAAAGCTCATCCAGTCCAACCCCCCAACACGGCAAGATCACCTATACCAGATCACACAGGAATGCGTCCAGGCAGGTTTTGAGTATCTCCAGAGAGGGAGAGTGCACAACCCCGCCCCAGGCAGCCTGTTCAAGTGTTCTGTCACTCTCACAGTATCACCCTTTCCTAATGGCTCACCTTCAATACTGCTACTCCATCAGACAGCTTGGCCAGTCGCTCATTCAGTTTCTCTTTCTCATATTCACTTGTGGTAACTTCCAGCTGTTCGATGATTTCCTGAATGCGTTTCTCAATCTGAGCCTTTTCACCCTTCCCCTTTAGCAGCATTGTGTCATCTTTTGTCACAATGACCTCTCCAACTTTACCAAAGTCATGGGGCTGAATATCTTCCACATTTAGGCTCAAACCCTCTTCTCCAAACACCTGGAACAAATGATGTTGCACAGTTGGAATCCATGGCTTCTCCTGGTGTGCATTTACAGACCCATGAAACAGCCAGCAGCACCAGGTGATCAATTGCACTGCTGCACCAAGCTGAACTGAACTCTTCTCCCATTCACAAACTGACCCTGCAGACAAGAACTGCCAACTTTCATTCCTGGCTGACCAACATAACCCCTGGTTCAGAGAGCCTGGAAAGCTGCCTGGAATCCTCCTTGCAGTCTAAGGAGTTGAGAATATTGGCATGACACTGAGCTTGCTGCTTTGTCTCTCTGTGCTCCAGCAACCACCACCCTTGAATCCCGGTCTCATGCTGTGATTTTGGAGCGTGTATAAAAACACCAGCATTGAAGGGACACTAAAAAGCACATCAGATATCTGAAAAGTATAAAAAGTTATCCCAAACATTTAAAATAATTACACTGGCCACACTCAAACTTGGGCAACTGTGAAACAATCCATTCTGAGGTGGCAAGAAACCTTTGCTATCTTTAAGAAGGTTACTTTGAGTTCCTCCTTGTGCTGGTTTGAGCTAATTGGAATATTTTTAATAGAGAAAATTGTACTATAGGCTGTGAAGGAAAACAGTGGTGATGTGTACTTCACTCATAGGCTTGCTGTGAATGTTTACAAAAAGATAAGAGTCTCTCGAGCGGGCAGTCTGGGTCACTTGCGTCTTGGGCTAGCAGCTCNTGTGGGGGGACGGGGAAACTCCCAAACCATCACATAATTTTATTTTGGCACCCAATGTGGGGCTAATTAAATTTGATTTATTGCTGGCTCAGTCTGGAAGTTATGGGGTTTATGATGAAGCTATTTTATTTTCTGTTTTCTGTGGGGTGGCGGGGAACTCCGAAACCAGCAGACTCCTTCCCCTCAGCAAACCAAATGCCACAAGCATTGCCATTTTGTCCCAAGAAGTGAAAAAATAGTTACTTACAGCACCACCTGTAGCAATTGCCATATCCTTGAGCTGGTTTTTCCTGTTGTCACCAAAACCTGGTGCTTTTACAGCAACCACCTGGAGACCAACCTTCAGTCTGAGGAGAATTCAGAGAGAAAACAATCCACATGCAGTCAGAGAATAAGTCTAAGTATTAAGTCAAGTTATTTCAGTACAGTTCTAACAATCCAGCAAAGGATCTTCATGAACAGGGCTGAGTTTGCTCAGAGAGGTATTTAGGGAACCACTGTCTGGATTGATACGAAGCACAGACACATGCAGAAGCTGCTCGCTTCTTGGTATTGGTAAGGGAACAGGCAGCAGCAATTACAAATACACATTTTTATGTATTCCTTTAAAAGATGAAAATCCAGCAAGAGCAGTGTTTGTCTAAAGGTCTGGATTTTAAGCCTCACCTGTTCAAGACCAGAGTGCTGAGGGCTTCCCCATCAACATCTTCAGCAACGATGACCAGAGGTTTGCGGTGAGAATTGGCAATTTCAAGAGCTGGAACTATGGACTGTACACTGGAGATTTTCTTCTCACTGATTAAAACGTAAGCATCCTGGAATTCACATTTCTGCCCTGCAGGAACAACATGCATTGTCTGAGCAAACTTGTTAGGAAAACACATCAACTCTTCCTCAAACTCTGCCAGCTGCTTTAGAGCAGCTGTTGCACTTTTCAACAGCACTGGAAGAGATACCAGTTTGTATCTCCGAGACTCCAGTTTCAACTCTACACTGCACTTGACTGGTAGGGCCAGCACGATGTTAGTGTGGACATCATCTACGTGGCAGAGAACAAAACCTCTCTAAAAGCTCCAATTAGGAGCTTTGTAAGACCCTCTCTGTCCTGCTTGCTGAGGTACCGAGACTGAAAAGGCTTTTCAACTGGCACCAGTATTTCTAACAAGAGTCGCTCCAAGATAGCCGATTGCATGTTATGTTAACTCACCTTTGGTTGTATTAATAAAATATGGAGAGATGTAGCCTCTGTCAAATTTCATACCCTCAATGATTTCCAGTTCATCATGTAGGGTTTTTCCATCCTGTTCAGATGCAACAAAATCACCTTAAAAATCTCTCATTGGTACCAAAAGCACAAAGTATAGTTTTAGCACTCAGTGAAAGGCTCTGCACCACACAGTAGCTGTGTGCTTCCCTTCAAAATACAAAGATATGAGGGACCAGTGATCAAAACCTGATCCAAAGGCAGCCCTAACCAGAGAAGAGGCAATCACCCTGCATTTACTCCGTTTGTTGGCCAGTTCTTACCTTGACAGTGATCACTCCTTTCCGCCCAACTTTCTTCATTGCATCAGAGATTATGTTGCCAATTTCCTGATCTCCATTTGCTGATATCGTGGCAACCTGAAACACAAACCCATTTTTATTTAAACACAAGGAATTGTTTCCTCATTATAAAAAGCATCAGCATAACTACTTTGAACTCGACATTTCCTGACCAGACACAAACACATCTTTGCTGTTCTTAATTCTTCCCAAGCACACAACCTCCTGTTTTAAGGCCGCATTTGAGAATGAACCTGGAAGGTACCCTGCTAGCTCAGAAATCAAGGCAGAGTATCAAGAGCCACAAAACGTGTTACCAAGAACATCTGAAATCTGGATACATCGAAAACATTCAGCTGCTACATACAGCCTAACTCCATTACACCTGACTTCACAGAACTTTCTCTACACAGTAAGTGGGTACACTCTGCTTAAGTTTATTACCTGTGCAATTTCTTCTGGAGTTGTAACAGGTTTGGACAGCTTCTTCAGCTCAGTTATGATAGCATCAACTGCAAGCATCACCCCTGATGATGAAGGGAATACTTCTGCATGAACAGAATCAGAAAAAAAACCACCCCAACCACAACGAGGCAAAGCTTTGAACATAAGTGCACAGTGTGAAAATGCATCAAGTTTGCACTCAAAACCAAGTGAGTGGCAGTTCCAGTTCCATAATGTCACCAGTGTAACTGGTGACCATATTTAGGAACTGCTACTTAGCACAGGTTATCAAAATCTATGGTAAATTTATTTACACAGTGCTAGGAAATTTAGATATTTTACCAGAAATTGAGTGGATTTCATGTCAGTTTAAATGGGGTTTACCTGTGGTAAATTAAAGCAGTTAACTGCATATAAATTGGTAAAATTATGAGAAAAAAAATGTAGAACTGTTGAGAAGCAGTAAGGTAAGAGAAAACAGTAGGTTCTCTATTCTTCACACAGAGCTTTGTGTGGCTCTTTAAAAAGATACCAACTTTTTCAGCAAGCCTGGCAAGCTGGGATATGAAAAGCAAGCAGCGATTAAGTGTCAGAAACAAGGGAGAAGAAGTTACCCCTCCTGATTTCTACTGGGTTAGCTCCTTTGCTGATCTTCTCAAAGCCCTCTTTGGCGATGGCACGTGCAAGTACAGTGGCAGTAGTGGTACCATCTCCTGCTTCTTCATTTGTATTGTTGGCAACATCTTGAACTAACCTGGCTCCAATATTTTTGTATTTGTCTTTCAAGTCAATGGCTTTTGCTACTGTCACACCATCTTTTGTCACTTTGGGACTTCCCCAGCTTTGTTCAATAATAACTGTTCTTCCCTAGGGTGACAAAGAGCAAACATTACATCAGTCACATAATCCACAATGTCTTACTCTAAGAGTTCAGCTGAAGATCCTTTAGAGCTGGCCCAGATAAACAGGAACATCACCCAGCAGAGAGCTTTCAGCTGGGCCCTCCCAAGCACACATTTCACCAAGGTTCTGCAAAACTGCCTCAAAGGCTTTAGACTTCCACAGAATGAAGTTTCATTCCCAAGCTGCAACACTTAATGCCACACACTCGGGGCTGCAACAAGACTGGCCTTACAGGGAATTAAGAGACTGCCCTAAAATCAGAGTATAGCAACACACTGAACTAAACTAGATTACAATACAAAGTCTGTGTGACTGAGAAACACTAAGACAAAGCTCAGTTTGTTCTAAGTTCTGGGAAAAAATAACAACAACAAAAAACCTTAACCAGCAGAGACTTGCAAACCTGATTAGTGATTAACAAACAGAACTGAGAGTATTCAACTACTTTGTGTTCATGTGTTGCAGTAATTTCTTCAGTGTTGCACTTAAGTCTTTCTTCTCTTGGCCTGCACTAGCACAGACACAGTTACTATGGGAAATTTGGACCATGAAGGGACCACAAGGCAGAATCACCTACATGAGGACTGCTTGTTCCCACCCTGAAGAACTCCTCCAACCAATCAGGTTCCAGCTTGAGTGGAAGCTGCAAAATTGAATGGAAGGAGCCACTCTGCTCCACCACTACCCTGATATCCTTCAGCATTCCTGACAACTGGAGATGCTGGGAGAGGGGAAAGGGAGAGCAAGTGCCCCTACACATGCCCCAAGCTGGGCTGTCAGTCACACCAGACCACAGCTCCAGGAGGAGCCTGAATCACAGGCCAAGCCAGCCACTGTCTCCCATACAGCATACTACCACTGCCCTCTGCTCCTCCCTTGCACAGAGCCAGCTCACATCTGCCTGATAACTGGCCTTACTCCTACCCCAGAATCCCTGCTGTGCATGAGGCTGCAACACTTCTGAAGTACAGCCAGGCCCGCAAGCTGCAAAAGCCATGTTCAGCTTCAGCGGCAGATGTTGAACTTGTGAAAGAGCTTACAGACATCTAACCCTGTGCTGCAGAAACATTAGGCCAAAATAAGACATAATTTGACTTCTTACTTCTTTATTTGACCTGCACTTCTAAACTTAGGAGCAACTCAAGAATGAGAAAATCTTCTGGAAGATCTTGTTAGTGGTTAAGTTTTGTGTAGTCTCTCCTAATTTTGTGCTTAATTGTATTCTGGCCTTATTCCCCGTTTGTCTGGCAGCTATGAGAGCAGCACAACACAACGCCAGTAAATACAGGAGCATTCTGACCAGCCCTGTACACAAAGAATCCAAGCCCTCACAAGCTAGTTCTGACAAAGCAATCAACATGTTGGCAGAAGACTGCAAACCACATTTCTTTGAGGAGAGAACAGTGCCACGGGGAGATTTCCTCATCAGAATGCTATTTCTTAAGAATGCTGGAAGCGCAATCAAGCATTACAGTCCAATCCCTGAATTCCTACAGAGAACAACAGGTGAAGGGAAAACGCTGGAACACCACCCCCACCCCCCAAGGTTACAGTTAGTTGCATCAGGAACTGCTCTTTAGCCAGTGCATTAAGACTGGCTGAGGCATTCACAAAGCAGCCTCATCCAAAAACCCCCAAGTTAATTTAGCTGACTACATTTAAACTCTGTTCCTTCATGGAATAGAGTCACAGCTTGCTGACATCAGGGCTCCTGAACCTTCGCCTCCTCAATGCAAGGTATTTTGCTAAAAGAGCACCAAAAGCGTGAAAGAAATGCACTAGTTTATTTTACAGAGACAAAGCAGCACTGAGAAGAACTATTATTTGGATGCTCGAGGCAAAAGAAAATCGATGTCTCTTCCTTAAAAAAAAAATCCCCAAACTTTTCTGGCCTTACCACACATTGCATAACTATGCAGAATGTTTTTCCCCAAAGACCTAGAACTTACAGGGAATCATACATCATATTCTCTGCTACAGACAAGACAACAGAATGCCAGGAAATTTCACAGCAGCTGATAAAATTTACCAGACAGCTGAAAACTCATATTTCCAATGGTTCTTTCCCCTTTGCTATACTAAGGGGTAAAGCAACACAAAACTGTAATCCATACATCACAAGCTAATTAACCCACCTCATAACAGAAATTATCTACTGCATTGTTACAGGCTATCCAGAGCCACGGAGACCACTAGTGGGAAGTGTCTCTGCCTATGGCAGGGGGTTGGAACTAGATGATCCTTGAGGTCCCTTCCCACCATACCATTCTATGAACCTGGCATGCACAACCTCTTAACCTTCAAACTGCTTAAACAAATACGCTGAACCTTTCAGTGCGATACAGTTAGTCTCCACTTGGTTACTACAAATGGTACATGTACGTGGGCATGCTGCTTGCAGCAGTCTGCCCTCAGTGTTCTAGCTATATAGACGGTAGTCACCCAGCTGTACCGAGGCAGAACTAATAACTGCTCTCTGCTGTGGTCCGTTCGACCAAAGTGATAACTCAGAATAAATGTAAAATCCTCTATTACCTTTGGCCCCATGGTGACGGCTACAGCATCCGCTAGAAGATCTACTCCTTGAAGCATGAGAGCTCTAGCATCTGCTCCAAACTTAACATCTTTTGCATATGCTCGTGTTAGATGGGGGGCGAGTGCTCTGGACACTGGCCTTATCTGGCGGAGTACCGTAGGTAAGCGGAGCATGTCTAAAACATTAAAACAATCCAGAGAAAAACAAAATATTACGGTTTTGCAAGGCGACCTCTAGAATTAAACTGCAGATAAAGAATAGAGGAAGTAAAGCGAGTGACGACGAACTTATAATTTGAAATGGAAACACACAAGCAACTCTAAGTCACAAGAGCGCAGATCCCAAGGTACTCTCTGGGCTGCAGCAGCTCCTCTGCGCAGCCTCCAGCACCCTTGGTGTCCTGCCGCCAGGCCTCCCCTGGCAGTAGTCCATTAAGGCCCTTCATGAGGCAGTCTGTTCGCCCGGGCAGCAGCTAAGCGCAGTGAAACGAGACGCGAAGGGCCCCACGGTACCGTTCCGACGAAGGCGGGCTCCTCACAAGGGCAGCCCGCACCACATTGTCCGAAAGGCGAACGAGCCCTGCGGGACAGACCGGAGGAAGCGGGCCCCGGGGCCCCACATGTCTCCTTCCCTCAGGACGTGCGCAACAAGGTCAAGAGCCGCTCGCCCCCTGCCGCCAGCCCGGCCGCGCTGCACCGCCAGGGCCCAGCCGCGCCGCACAGCACAGCGCGGCTCTGCCACACCGCATCACCCCCGTGCGGGTACGGCTGCGGGCGCCGATCCGCTACAGCCGGTTTTCAGAGACCCTGGCCCAGCCTCTAGGCTCCCGGACCCCCGTTTACCCCCACGGCAGGACTCAGCAGTAGCGGTCCTTCACTGCGCGGGGTCCCCCAACCCCCACAAGAGCTGAGGGCTGCCGCAGAGGATACGGGCCGCAAGCACCGTTTCCCCGGGCGGAGCCAGGCCCCAGCCTAGGCCGGCCGCCGTTCTCACCTGCAGGCAGGGATATGGACAGCAGCAGGCGGCTCCGCCGTCCGAACTGAGACCGGAGCGGACAGGTCTGCACGCAGCAGCGGGAAAGCGCTGAGCACTCACTACCTCTGCCCCGCCCCCGGACAGGCACCAACCCATGTGGGGCGCCGCACCGCCCGGCCCGGGAACCAGCATAGCCGCCGCGGCCCCGCCCGCCACCAGGCCTCCGGGGGGCTCAGCGGTGGCGCCGGCCCAGCGGGGCGCATGCGCAGTAAGCTACAGCGTGGACCACTCATGTTCCGGGGCCAGCCAATTCCAGAACCTTCTGGAACGCTCATGCTCGCTGAAGGTCAAAGTTGAGCTGATCTCACTTCCGGACGTCTGCCCGACCCCCGGGGCGCTAGCCGGTGCGGTAGACGGCGCGTTCGCCCCACTGCCGTCTCGCCAGTCCCCCCTAAGAACGAGATACAGCTCTGGCAGCAAAAAATAACCTGCAGAGTCAAAACGAGGGGAGCCTGGGGCGGGGCGGAGCGGAGCGGCGGGCGGGGCAGGCGCATGCGCAGCCCGTGACCTTTCCTCACGTGTGCCCGCGGCGGCCCGGTCACTTGTCGGTGGGGCGTGCAGCAGCCGTCATGGTGAGTGTCTGCGGCCGGGTACCGCTCCTGGCACCACTCTAGCTCCCATTCCAGTTCCGGTAGCGTGGGGGGGGGAGGTGCTGATTGGTGCTGTCGAAGCCCCTTGAGCAGTGCGGCCACGCCACCGAGTACCAGTGTTCTCTTGGCTTGCCAGTGCCTCTGGGGCCGCACTGAGCCCAGCGGGAGGGAGGGAGTGCAGGCGGTGAGGGCTTAGCCAGCTAGGGAGGCTCGCCGGCATTAGCAGCAAGCCGCTCCCTTCTGAGCGGAGCTCTTCCGCGGTTTGGTAGCTTTGCAGGGTCACGGGTGGGAGCGGCGACACTGGCCGCGCCGAGGCCGCAGGCCAGAACGTGGCGGGAGTGCTCGTAGGGGCCGCCTTTGGCTTCCCGGCTCTCCAGTTCCATCTTCTCTGCCCGCGGTAACGGGAGCGGCCGGCTAGCGGGCAGCGCGCTGGGCAGGGCTGCGGCTGCGCAGTCTGCAGGTAAAACCCGTTCATGCTGCGCCCTTAGCCATCCATTCTCTGTGGTTTGTAACTTGGCTTGCAGAGATCTTGCCTTAGAGAAGAGCTGGGTGAAGGCTGAGCTGCCCCCTCTCTTTGCCAGCGATACTTCACAAGAATCCTCCTAACGAGAGGAGTCAGCATTTCTTGGAACTTGGTGTAAAATGCGACCAGGAGCCTATTTCTGTTAAACACAGAACGTCTCTAAAAACGAGGATCGGAGCTGTTACCTTCACGGCATGGAAATGAGTGCAACTGCAGCCTTTTGTCTTTGCCATTTTACATCATTATGGCAGTAGCGTTGGTTAGGGACTTGTCTTTCCATGGGTTCTTTCATTCCTGCACTCTTTCGTTTGTGCTCAGCCTATAACTTTGTTCTCTCCCCATTTCAAAGCATGGCTCTATACCGAGTGTCAGTGCAGGGCGCGTGGACGCCAGGTCCCTGTTTCTAGGCGTTTCTTTGGATGTGTGTTCTGGGTACCTCTCTAGTGGAGCTCTATCTCCATGTGACTTGGCGACCTGCCATATCTTCTTTTTTAAATCAAGGCAAGTTCCTTCTTCTTGATCCCTGCTTGTTAGGATTTGGTGCTCCCATTTATCTGCTACCTGCGAGTTAGGCTGCCTGCTGTTGCTGAAGTGCAGCCAAGCAGTAGAAAGTGGTTGCTGGGAAAAAAAAGCTAAAAACCCCAAAACTCCACCAAATCAAATCCCAACAAAAATCCCATCCTAGCTCTGCTTAAGCAAAGGTAAATACTGAAGTAGTGAAGGTAGAAGTGTGTCTGCCTTTCTGTTTTTAGGAGGTTACCTCAAGCTTCTTATAAAGCTGTAGTTTAGTGGTGTAAGTCAGTATAAGTAACAGCACTCCCAACTGGAGGCTGTATATTGTTATGGGAAGGCTTGGTGTAGGGTGACCTACCTGGAGTTTTGATTTATCACTACAACACACTCCATGAATAAAAATGCAGCTGTCCCAAGAGGCCCTTAATGGTCATTAATTCTAGTTATGAACTCAGTAAATATAGTTCATAGAATTAATAGTGATTCTCACCAGAATGTAGTAAAGAAAGGTTTGGGATTCTGAGCCTGGGGAGATTTCAGCTATGGGAGGAGGCGCAGCTCCATCTGGTGATGGTTTCCCTCCCCCCCTCCCTGGGCTGGAGAACAGCTTCTGGCTGATCTGTCAGGTTGCACAGCATCTGCCTGGGGCTTTAGCAATTTCTGATGCAATACAGGTGGCAGTGTCTGCTACTATTAAAAATAAATGCTGAGCAGTTTCCTCAAAGCTTAATTTCTGTCAGCAGACAAATGACTTTGCTTGCAACATTGCTCTTGTTATAATGTACAATTACGTCCACAGGCAGGAAAAGCTTTTAGGAAGTTTCTTCCTCTCTTTGATCGCGTTCTGGTTGAGCGATGCGCAGCGGAGACAGTAACCAAAGGAGGCATCATGATTCCAGAAAAAGCTCAAGGGAAAGTCCTGCAAGCCACAGTAGTAGCAGTTGGATCTGGAGCAAAGGGAAAGGTAAAAAATGTGGAGCATTACACAGGGGTAAAACTGGTGGTGGTAGCTGGAGCTTTATCATGAGAAAAAGGATGGCTGCAGTATACATGAGTGAGAGCTCCCAAAAATGGATGGTGGGAATGAAAGTTGCAAGTAGAGATTCAAAAAGGTGGAAATCTCAGCTTCTCCTGACTAGCTCTGACCTCAAATTCCAGCATTCCTGTCAATATTTGTAAAATGGAAAACACTTTGCCTGTCAAAAATCAGTATATTTATAAGCAGCTTTATGCAGTAGTGGTGTGGGGGTTGGTGCTTTTGGGGTTCTGGAGGATATGTTCTTTCCTCACTCCTCAGCCAAAACCTTGAAGGACTGAAGGACAGCTGCCTTTGTTCAAACAATCACATGCCTCAAGCTGTGCCTGGTGAGCAGGATGGCATCCTAGAATGTAGCAATGTCATGGTCCATAAGGAGTAGGCTTATTAGACAAAGGAAGATGAGGAATCAGAAGTAAATGCTAAATATTTTTCTGTTTGTGTGTTGAATACTCATATGGGATCATAAAATAAAGACAGTCCTCACTCCACAGAAATGCTGTGGGCTTCAGCCTCAGGAGGGGTTCTCCCCTCCAACGTAGTGTTTGGTTAGCAGCAATAGTGGAAGACAGGTTAAATTTCAACTTGGGCATGTTAACTCAGGACTTCTTTACCATGAGTCCCTCCACATGTACCACACTGTTCTGTGTGAGTTGTCTGACGTCTGAAACTCTAGATGGTGAAATACTGCTAATATTTGACTAACATGCTAGTAATATTTTGTAACACGAAAATACAATTAAACTCTTGGGTGTCTCTGGGCAGCTGGTTTGTCAGCAATAGCGACAGACTGATCAAAGTAACAGAAAGGGGAAGAAGGAACTTTGTTCACTGGCACTTGGAAAATTAGCCTTGGCTCATTTATCTCCCTCCGTTTTAGAAGGGGTTTCATGGTCTGTCAGTTATTTTCTCTGGTTTTCGGGCTGTGGATTTTTAAGCTATATTAAGTGTTTCCAGTTGAATTTACACTTGAAACAAAATGAAAATCACTTCCTAGTTCACTGTGCAATGAAAACAGACATTTCCTGAGTGCTTTGTATTGTGGAAAAAAGGATTTCTTTTGTCTTTCAGAACGGCGAGATTCAGCCAGTGAGTGTCAAAGTGGGTGAAAAGGTCTTGTTACCAGAATATGGTGGTACCAAGATTGTACTAGAAGATAAGGTAAGTTTTCCCAGCTTTCTGCATGCAGATGAAGCTGGTCTCAAAACATCAATCTTACTGCTACTAACAAATAGTGTGATGTTGGCAGCACTGAGGAAATGCAGTTGTTGATGTTCAGAGTGAAGCAGCTGAATCCAGCCCCCCTCTAGTACATGCAGTACTTGCTACTTCCACCTCTGCTTAAAATCAGCCAAGGAAACCTCTGGCCAAATCTTTGCTGTGTGGGCAAAGTGGCTCCATATGCCTAGCATACATTAGAGAGAATCCTAAAAGGTTTGGGGTTTACTGGGGATACCCTTGCTTTCTACAGGGAAAGCCTGCAGAATTGCCTCCTAACCATTCCTGCGCTTCCCACTAGCAAAAAATAGTAACTCAGGAGCTTTCCCAAAGAGTATCGAGTATCTTATGGTAAAAAAAGTCTTCAGTAAGTCAACATGTAGAGCTGGTGGTGGCTAGCTCACTTTTGATTCTGTACTTGATGACTGTGACAGCTGTGATTTCAGAACACAACAGTACTTGTAAAACAACTGAGGTGACAAGTGCCAATGTCTCTCTGCAGGACTACTACTTGTTTAGAGATGGTGATATTCTCGGGAAGTACGTGGACTAACCCTGATGCAGCACCAGTCATCCATTCCATTAAAAGGCTGAAATTCATCTTTCATCATGTAAATAATGTCCTTTATTTTATAACAAGCAGGCATTGAGTCTCTGAAATGATGTGCAAACTCACTGTAATGATGGAACAGAAATAAAAACCTGTACAGTCAGAAATCAAGTTGCTCTTGCTTGTGTTCCACTCAACAGTGAAATTCAGATGACCACCAAGCAGCCTTAATTATTTCAGACAACACCATTTTTATATCCATATCTCTGTACTGAGATTGTAAAGGTCTTTACAATAAACTTCTAAAACTGTTCTGCTTCTGTCTCAGCTTCTGCTGTTGCTCAGTGAAACCAAGTCTTGGTTGTGTAATAAGCTGATCTCTGAAACAGTTCAACTGCAGTAGTGCATCATTTGCCTCTGCTTGTGTGAAGCTGGGGATGAATTTAGAAGGGTTATCACATAGATGGAGAAGACTTTGGTGAGCTCCCCTGCATGCTGAACTTTCAGATAGTAAGGGGGATTTCACCAGCAATTAGGACTGGTAGATTGGAATGCATATGAAGCACCCTGCCACAAACAGCCTCACAGCAGTCCAAAATGAGCTTGGTACTGGTCATGCTTGAGCCAGAACAAAATCATCCAGAGAAGAGTATATTTTCTTACATGTATCACTGAATTTTTGTCCATAGAAAACAACCAGCTTCTTCCAGCAGCTTACCTAGCAGAATTGGGGATGATCTGAAAGCAAATGGCTAGCCTCATCTCCAGCTTTATGAGAGCTGATTTGGCAATTTTAATGCCTTCATCCTTAGCACAGCATTCTTAATAGCAGAACATTCAGTTGAGCAATTGCTGAAGCAATCAGATTTGTGTATTTGTAACTGCTCTGGCTTGCCTTGGAGAAGGATTCAAGGTTGTTAAAGCAGACGACGACGTATCTGCCCTTCACACACTGTTCAATGTTTCAAAGTTTGTGTGTGTGCATCAGTCTGGTGCAGTCTAAGCACTGCCTTAAATGTTTTAATGTAGCCTTAGGTGAACTAAATCAGTACGTAACTTAGTGCTACTGACACAGGTGATGAGGCTATCACACTGCAAGTGCCTTCCACCAGAGCAAACGTGCCTATGTCCTCCATGATAAGGCAAGTGTTCTGCTGTGGTCGCACAGCAAAGGGGGAGGTGCTGAACATCATTTACAAACTACTTATGGAAACCATGCCCTGTCTCCAGCACAAAAAAGTACAGCTGGAAACAACTCCCAGCAGAGAAATGTTTAGGCCCCAACGTTACACATTTCCTTAAGTAATGTCTTCTAGAGACATGACTGACACAGGAGCCTTGCTCTGCAAATCAAGTTATAATGTTCATAGGTGCTGCTGCTGCTGAGCAGCCATGACACTGGACAAATCAAATGGAGGACAGGCTACAACATCATCTAGGTTTGGAGAACATTCTGTTCTTGCACCATGAGCCTATCACTGCAAGCAAGGACAAGGAAACTTCTACACAGCCAAGCTGATCCAGCTGCTCTTCTGTCATGCCCATGACAGCAGACCAGATTCACAGAATGTTAAGGGTTGGAAGGGACCTCCAAAGATCAGTGAGCCCAACCACCCTGCCAAAGCACGACACCTAGGGCAGGCCATGGAGGAACACATCCAGGCTGGCTTTGCAAGTCTCCAGAGAAGACTCCACAACTTCTCTGGGCAGCCTTGTTCCAGTGCTCTGTCATCCCCACAGTAAAGTTTCTCTTCCTGTTGAGGTGGAACTTAATATGTTCTAGTATGTATCCATTATCCCTTGTCCTATTATTGAGTGCCAGTGAAAAAAGCCTAGCACCTTCCACTTGACATCCACCCTTCAGGTATTTATAGACATTGATAAGATCCTTTCTCAGCCTTCTCTCTTCTCCAGACTTAGCAGCCCCAGCTCTCTCAGTCTTTCTTCATAGGAGAGATGTTCAAGTCTCTTAATCATCCTCATGGCTCTCCATTTGATTCTCTCCAGCAGATCCCTGTCTCTTGAGTTGGGGAGCCCAAAACTGGACACAGTATTCCAGGTGTGGTCTCACTAGGGCAGAGTAGAGGAGGAGGAGAAACTCCCTAGACCTGTTGGTCACAATTTTACTAATGCTCCCCAAGATACCATTGGCCTTCTTGGCCACAAGGGCACATCGCTGTCCCATAGATAGCTTACCGTCCACAAGGACTCTTTAGAGCTGCCTTCCATCAGGTTCTAGATAAGGACAGAATCCATCACAAAGTTCTATCTTTGGTGTGCCATTCTCATAGGAATTTAAACTATTCTACTGCTTTCTAGATTATTTCAAAGCTTCAGTTTGGGCAAAACTGTTACATCCTGCCCTACATGTTTTTTGTTGGTGAGGATACAGCCCTTCCCTGTCTTTCTTCAGGCTGAACCATAATGAAACAAGATGGACTCGGTCTACTTTTCTTTCTTAACATTTCAGAACACCTTCCACTAGACACAGCTATACCGTCTGCAGAAAAATCTTGTTGGTCCTGCTTAGGTCATCCTGCCAAAGGATGAACTTTTCTATGCTAGCAGAGAAGAAAGGAAGGCAGCTCCCCAACAGTGTAAGAATAGTCAGTTAGATTTTGACCAAATACTCTATTTTTCACTCTTGAGGGTCAGGAGGCAACAAGGCCCAGGTGAAAACCAAAGAGTGAAATTACTGTTGACAAGATTTTGTTTAAAACCAACCTGAAATTCAAACAAAAATAATGAGCATCAGGAATATGGGGTTAATTATCAAGGGGCAGCATTAATAACCTGAAGTCTTTCACACCTTCATTAAGAAACATTGCACAATTCTCTCCTCTTTCCACAGACTTGGGAACCAGCTGCAGATTGAACTGATGGACAGATATTTCCTCTCTGAGAGGTATTTCTTCATGGTGACATTTATTTCTATTTTAGAAACATGAAATACAAGTCAGGGACAAGCAGAAATGTCAAATCTCCATCTCTTTGTGCTTCAGATTATCAGTTAAACCTTGAACATGATGACGGGAAAAGTAAAAAGCAACACAAACCCCTCCAGATAAACAAAACCTCAAAAGGCAAACAAGCTGCTGAATTTTAAGGGACTGCTTAAGTCATCCTGCCAAAGGGCGAACTGGTAGTTTGCTTTTATTTTGGGACTGGCTAATTATAGGAGCTACCTCATAAAAAATTAACATTGAATCTGGAGCTGATTTAATCAGTGAATAGGACACATGCCCACTTCATTCCAACGCACCAGTCTCTCCCAGTTACTAACCTTTTCACGGTGTCTTACACAAACTACTGAGAAGGTCTGAGCTACACTGCAGGAATCAAGCAGTTAACATCTCTGGGGCAGGAATGCTGATCAGAGGTAAAACAGTAACCCACACAGCACAAGCTCAGGTTAGGAATGCCACCTCTCCCATACTGTGTAACATGAAGCAAACTGTCCTTGGTATCCTCTACACTCTGGGGGAATGCACCTGGGCAGGGGTGACCCCATTACCTACTTCTCATCATGCACACCTCATACAGCTTTCAGCCCTAGCCTGGCCTCCAGAACAAGGCAGGTCATGGCACTGCCCAGGTGAGATAAATATTCAAAATGCCCATTTGCTTTCTGACAAGAAAACCCAATTCAAGATTTTTCAGTGTTTTCAACACAGAAATGCTTCATGCACTGTACTTCTCATTGGGTAGAAGAAGCTTTAACCTGGGAAAGCAAATGTTATTTAAAGAATTGTGTGAAGGGGAGAAACCATATTGAGCATTCACTCTCAACTGCAACTGGTTATGTTTTGATTGCATAAGGGAAGTATCTCCTCTCTACCGTATTGCTCCATTATTCTTGCTCACAGATGTGGCTCACCCTCACTTGCCTCTTTTGTACTTCTCTCTAGAAACAAAGCAGTTTCTAAGTAATTTTCTTCTTGCTTATCCCACAGAAATAATAGAAGCCAATCTAGTCTTCCAAAAGGGCTGGTAACAGGCACACACGTATCAGCCAGCTATAAGCTGACAGTGCCTTTTTAGTATTTTCTTCCCAAACATGGTCAACACGTGTAACCTTCAAACCAAAGCTGTTTTCCACTAGCAGGGCACAATTCTCTGACCTTTGTACACCGAACTCACACTAGAGAGGCTTTGTATCTACTTTAAGTATTTCATCCAAGGGACTGTTGCAGGTTTTAATTCATTATTCTCAGTATCAGCAACTATATATCTTTCATATAGGCCTTTAAATCATAGAATGGTAAGGTTGGAAGGGACCTCAAGGATCATCTGGTTCCAACCCCCTGCCATAGGCACAGACACCTCCCACTAGTACAGCTCACTCAAGGCCTCCTCCAACCTGGCCTTCAACACCTCCAAGGAGGGAGCAGCCACAACCTCCCTGGGCAACCTGTGCCAGTGCCTCACCACCCNCTGGAAGGCTACTCTAAGGTCTCCTGGAAGCCTTCTCTTCTCCAGGCTGCAGAGCCCCAACTCTCTCAGCCTGTCCTCACAGCTGAGCTGCTGCAGCCCTCTCAGCATCTTGCTGGCCTCCTCTGGACTCACTCCAACAGTTCCATGTCCTTCCTGTGCTGGGGGCTCCAAAACTGCACACAGGACTTCAGGTGGGGTCTGAGGAGAGGAGAGCAGAGCAAGGGGGCAGAATCCCCTCCCTTGCCCTGCTGCCCACACTGCTCTTGCTGCAGCCCAGCACACAGTTGCTGTCTGGGCTGCACTCACACTGCAGCCTCAGGTTGAGCTTTTCATCACCTCAGCCTCCCAGGTCCTTTTCCTCAGGGCTGCTCTCAGCCATTCACCACCCAGCCTGGAGTTGTGCTTGGGATTGTGCCTACCCAGGTGCAAGACCTTACACTTGGCCTTGTTGAATGTCATGAGATTGGCCTGCAGCCTGTCCAGGTCCCTCTGAATGGATCCCTGCCCTGCAAGTCGACTGTGCCACACAGCTTGGTGCCAGCTGCAAAATTGCTGAGGCTGCACTGATTCCTCTGTACATGACACTGACAAAGATTATATTGAATTTTTAATTCACACACTTCCTTATGGTTTACAAAACTACAGACTGTGCTGTGTTGGGTAGAGGCCAGACCAAGGGACTGATGAAACGGGATGAAATCCACAGAATGCGTTTTTCTCGCCAGTCTGCTCCTTTATCTCGGGAACGTCTCCTCCCAGGCGCAGTGATATCTGCTCACCCATCGCTACAGCCCTGCCGCCGCGAAACCTGCCTCACGGCGCCGCCCACGCTGCCCCGGGCGGGCTCCCTACACGAAAAGGCCAGGAACCACCACTGCAACAGTGCACATCTCCCTCGAGGGTTGCGTCGTCCCTCACGAACACAAGGAGCACTCTGCAACTCGCGAGTGCCCGCAGCACGCTGCGCCGTGAGGCCCGAGGTGCTGAGAAAAGGCTGCCACGGCCTCCCCGGGCCTCCAGCTCTGCGGCCGAGGCGCGGCACGTCCTAGAGAGAGGAGGATAGGAGAGGGGAGGGAAGGGGCCCGAGCAGACACTACAGGCCCGCCTCGCCTCAGAGTAGAAGGCGCCCC
>VWYK01071549.1:0-17568 GCA_013399775.1 Semnornis frantzii | reverse complement strand
AGCGTGGTGGCTGTCACCGGCGGTGTCACCGGTGGGAGCGTGGGAGAGCGCTGAGATAATCGGGGTACGTTGAGGTGAAGGACTGCTCCCAGCCCTTGGGCCTGCCGATGCTGCCAACCCGTTGCTGTCTTTGCTGTCAAAGTGCTAAATATTTAACGAGCCGAGCGAGGTCAGTGTGGGCGCATACACAGACCTCGGTGAGAGTTCTACGTCGATAGCTGGCCTGAAAGCCTTCCCTTATGTAACCTGCGCTTCGCTCAGCACCAACCCAGGCTCTTGTCACATCGTTTCTCCTAATCAAAACAAAACTGGTTNGTTGGAGGAGACCTGGAGTGAGCTGTAGTAGTGGGAGGTGTCTGTGCCTATGTCAGGGGGTTGGAACTAGATGATCTTGGAGGTCCCTTCCAATCTTACCATTCTATGATTCTGTGATTTCTGTGCTTTTTGGGTCATCTTGCAAAGGTACACCTGAAATATTCGAGGTGCATTTTGTAGGTGGCTTCAGAGCTCCAGTCTTGTGTGAGGCCTTGGCACAAGCCTTTCTCCCTCTCCTTTGAGGAAAGCTCAGGGTTGGGAGCGGCAGTGTGTGACAAGGTATTGTAGGAAAACACATCTCTCCTCCCATTCTTTGTCATAATGTAGAGGTGAAATTATTACACAGCCCTGTAAATTGCTTCATTCTGTCCATGTCTGATTGGTGCAGGAAATGGAATGTTCTGTGCTCTGATCAGTGTGGGGTGTTCTGAAAAACAGTCAGCTGGACTTGGAACTAGACTGGGTTCAATTTATAAGCTCTATTAACAGGTACACGTTGGTTGAAGCATTTTGTATGCATTGATGCAATCACATCATTTTTATGTGCCTGTTTGGATGACACTGGTGTAGCTACTCAGTATGTAAACACAGATAATGATATTTCAGCTCTGGTTGCTCGCACCTTTCTCTAGAGTGACTTTTATTCTCCCTCAGGAGCAGGTTGCTAAGCTTGACAGTTTGAGTCTTTGCTTCTCCAGGACAGCTGTGGGAGACTGAGGTCCAATAACTCCAGCAAGAAAGAGTGAGCCCCATGACATTTTAGATATGAAAAATGCAGAGTAAGAAAATTCACATGTCTGGGATGATCACGGTTGCACCGGAAGTGAATGTTGTGACATCAGAAGCACAAGTCCCATTTCACCCTGCTCCTGCCAAGACTGTGCTCTGCTTCTGTTAAAATGAAGCTTCCTGGAATTGTATAAACCACATCTACTTTCCTGCCTGTTCAGTCTTACTGCAGGTTGTGTGCTTCTCTTCCTTCCCTTCTGTTGCTGTTAAATGTTTAAACTTCTTTTAACAGGATTTCTACAACTGGCCTGATGAGTCCTTTGAGGAAATGGACAGTACGCTGGCTGTTCAGCAGGTATTCTGACGTAACCTGGCATGTTGTTCATAAGCTCAGTGTCGTGGGTTTAAAGAGCCGACAGAGTGAAGCTCTCAAATGAATTTGAGAAGAAAACAGAATTATATTTGGAGAGAGTTACAGATAGAAATTACAAGGCAGATACAGAATCCATAAGCGAACCCCCCTGAATTTTCCCCCAACCCAAAACTATCATCCCCAGTGCCCCAATCCTGCCCCCCCAATGCCTCTGCCAAGGGGCCTCTATCCAAGAGGCCTAAGGATAGCCTCTGGAGGCCCCATACCAGGCCTATCCTTACATGTTTGTACTGATAATGCAGCTCCTGCCTGACACAAGGCTGGAGGGGGAGGAAAGGAGCTGGCCTTGCCCTGAGTTTATGAAGAGATAGCAGAATTATGGGATTGAATAACAATCTTCAAGTCCCTAGAGGACCTTTTTTAACCCTATAGTTCCCAACCTGGGACACTCAGCTTTCCTGGGTTTGCCCTTCCCTGTTTTTCTGTTTGGTTTCTTTTAATTGTAACAAAATATCTGTCTGCTCAGAACATTGCTGCACAGAAGTGGATTTCATAAGCACCCTAGATCTGTTTTTAAAATGGCAGTCATTAATTGTGGTGTGTAGAAATAGCTAAAATTTCCACCTTAAACAAAACAGATTGAAGTAAACAGTGGTGGGGCGTTTCTGTTGTGAGATAGAGGTTTTAAAACTGTCAAATGTACCCATTTCTGATCAAGAAATGTTTTTTTTTTAAATACCTGTTTTCTTACATCTCTTCTTTAATGTTTTAGTCTGTAAGTCATTCCTCAAAAGAATAAGTCCCTTGAAAACTAAATACCATAAATACACTGACTTACTATAATAACAACAGAATCCAGAGATCTAGCTCTAGTTTTTCCTCCTCTCTTAGTATATTCAGCAAAACATAAGGGCAGACTGTTCCAACATTGATAAGATTCTTGAACCTCCTGAAGGCCAGGATGAAGGTGTATGGAAGTATGAACATCTAAGGTAAGAATCCATCTTCTGTCAATACCATGTCCCCATTCTAAGTTTTGTTCATAGACAGTGAGTCTTAGTTGAAAATTGGTATCTCTGCTGTGAAATACTTTTATCCTTTGGTATTAATTATTTTCTGAATTTCTTGTTCTTTCTAAATATTGATGACATGCTCTGACCTCTGATGTTTTTTGGTGGTTTGTAAGAGAGTGTTTCTTCCTGGCTTCAAAAGTTGTACTGGTATGTTATGGATATGACAACACAGTAAGGGCTTTCCATGCCACTTTTCTCCTGTCAGAATCATTAAGCATGTAAAAAACCTGTAAGATCGAGTCCAACCATTAACCCAGCACTCACAAATCCACCACTAAACCATGTCCCCCAGCACTGCATCTATATGGCTTTTAATTCCCTCCAGGAATGGGGACTTCACCATTGTCTTGGTCAGCCTGTTCCAGGGCTTAACCACTCTTTCAGGGAAGATGTTTCTTCTAATATCCAACCTAAACCTCCTCTGGCTCAACTTGAGGTCATTTTCTCTTGTTCTACCAGTTTTTACATGGGAGAAGAGACCATCCCCCACTTGCCTTCAGCCTCCTTTCAGCGAGGTGTAGGGGGCAATGAGGTCTCCCCTCAGCCTCCTTTTCCCCAAACTAAACAACCCCAGTTCCCTCAGCTCCTCCTCACCAGACCTGTTCTCCAGACCATCCACCAGCTTCATTGCCTTTCTCTGGACAAGTTCCAGCACCTCAATGTCCTCCTTGCAGTGAGGGGCCCAAAACCGAACCCAGTATTTGAGGTGTGGCCTTACCAGGGCCCAGTAGAGGGAAAGGATCCCTGCGCTGGTCCTGCTTTTCCTGATCCGATGCTATTGACCTGCTTGGCCACCTAGGCACACGCTGGCTCATCTTCAGCTGACCTTTGACCAGTATCATCAGTCCTTAATCTCCACTAGTTGGGAATGTGAATCCAGCTGCTTCCAGTGCTTTTTCTAGAAATTGCAGGAAATCAGGCTTCAGCTGGGAAAGTAAGAGTACTATGAGTGCTATCTATGTTTTTTAGTTCTTTTTCTACTTGTATGGAAATTCGGGTTTGATGGGTGGAAAAAAAAATACCCTGGTGTAAATCCTGCTTCTCTCCACTTGTAGTCCTTTTGTAGTGTACCAGCTCCTAGCCTATTGCCTTCTCAGGTGTGACATCAACTGAAATGATCCGATGGTGTTCTTTGAAGTCATGTTGTGATGTATTTCTTCAACTTTAGAGGAAGTAATTTCTGAAAGCATTAAGAGATCTGTGAGGAAGATCAGAATGTGTAACCTTGTTTTGTGTTAGATGCTTCCCACAGGAAAACAAAATGTTGATTTTGATGCTGCTATGTTCATATTCTTTTAGACAGTTCTGCCTTGAGCTCAATGGACTAGCTGTCAAGCTTCAGGTAATCCTTTTCTTGATACTCTTACATTATATCAAGGAGAAGAGTTCTTTGTATTGTAAGATCCACAATCTACATACACAGATTTTAACAGTGGGTTGAGATAAGGATTTAAGACTTAAGATTTAAGAGGTTTTAAGACTTTCAGTAAAAAAAACCCTACAAAAAAACAAAAACCTTTTTGATTTGGGACAAGGCAAGAAAAAGTGAGTTAAACAGATTGAATTATTTTTTGTTGATAGTGGTTTTCATGGCTGGGCAATTTGTTTTAACAGAGTGAATGTCACCCAGACACATGTACTCAGATGACAGCAACTGAGCAGTGGATTTTCCTTTGTGCAGCTCACAAAACTCCCAAAGAGGTATGGATTATTTTGGAAAGATGACCCCACTGATCTAGGATTTCCTTTCACAGCTCTTATGTTCATGAGGAGACCACTATAGCTGGCTTCTTAGTCAAACTGAAGATCTTATGTGGATTAAGAATACCACTTGAGGTTTTCTTTCCTACCCTGTAGTGGTTTACAAAAGGAGCTGCTTTTTCAACACAATTTTAGAGATTTTGTCATTCCCCTCTTTTTTTCTCTTAATTTGTGTTGAGACAGCCTGAAATTCAATGGAGAAACATCTTTGTTTACTTGAAAGAGCATATGCTGGGAACAGGCTGTCCTCTTCAAACTTGACCACCATCCATTGCACTGGGCATATAAGCCTGACATCAAAAGTGACCACACATGCAAGTTCTTGGGGAAGTCATTCCTAAAAGGTAGTGGAGTCACAAAATCCACTACTTGCATGCATAACCAAATTTTCTGGGACACTTTTTGCTTGGAATAATTGTTGTGGGTTGTGAAACAAAAAAGAAATGGCTCACTTAAGGAGGAAACTTAGTTAAGACCCTCAGAGAAGCGATGTTGAACTTCTGGAGATAAAAATGACCAATGAACTTAAGCGCATCAGGAAACACGATTGAAATGCTTTTTCTTTAAACAAGTGATGCGACAGTGCACTCATACATGTGATCACTCTCTCTCTGTTTGTGTAGTGTCCTGCTATAGACTACACCAGACACACACTTGATGGAGCTGCTTGTCTTCTGAATAGCAATAAATACTTCCCCAGCAGGTAAAAATGCTTTTGTTTGGGACGAGGGAGGGAGAGAGAGAGTAGGTGGCACCTAGACACTTATGAAGCACATGGAAGTGCTTTAACCTATTTTTGATGGACTGCTACTGAAAATACCTGAAGTCCTGCAGCATCTGTCACTTGCTGGTAGAGCTGTTGTCACTTTTAAGCCAAAGAGGAATTCCTGCTGGTTCAAACAGATTGCCATTTACTGGACCTGAGGGTGCTTTATATGTTGAAACTTCTAGTACCCGCTGGTGTTATGGGGCTCCATTAGAGCCCTTAGAAAGCTGCAGTAACTCAAAGCACTTAGACACTACAGATGTGGTGGTTTGAGCCCATCACAACAGAAAACATCTAGAAGCTAGCACGAGTCTACTGTGGGACATCAATGACCACAGAAGACGGCTGGAGCGTATTGAAGGGGCAGCCCACATGTGTCATCGTGGGGATGTCAAAACTGCATCTCTAGGAATCCAGCAACTGCACATCTTACCCTTTGCCCATCAAGAAAGCAGAAACCCAGTGATGCTGTTTAACAGGCAAAACCTTTTCTGGAGTCAGAGTACAACTATTAGGTGTGGAATGTGCACCAATATTTTTGCCTTGAAAAAATAAGCAGTGGCAGAGACAGATCTGCAGCACTTCAGCACTGAATTTCCTGGGCAATTCAAGTGTAGGTTACCAGTCGGAGGTCATTTCAGTAGGCCTGTTCTGTAACCTTTCTTTTGGTGCTTGCAGGGTTAGCATAAAGGAATCCTCTGTAGCCAAGTTAGGATCGGTGTGCCGAAGGATTTACAGAATATTTTCACACGCGTATTTTCACCACCGGCAAATATTCGATGAGTATGAAGTAAGTAGTTTCAAGTTCCACCTTGAAAGAAGGGCATTTACTGAGGTGTAGCTGTGAGTGCCTGAGACGTTTGCTTTTGGTCCTAGCAGTATACTGTATTCAAGTGAAACGTTGGTTAGAGCAGACGACACTTTTGTAAGACCCAAACCGCTGTGTTATATGCACAGGTGAATTTTTATCTATATTATTAATTTACTCCATTACGGCTTCCTTTCATTTGGATGAAAGGTCAACATTTGAGAGTGTTTCTACAGACAACCCAGACTAATCTTGTGGAATCTTGTTCAACCTGGCCTTCAGTAGGGTTGCTAACTGCGTAACTAGAAGCAAGCAGGAAAAGACTTAAAAGAAGTAATATAAATCTACCATTGAAACATCACTACACTTCTCTTCTTTAAGGCTTGTAAATCTAAGGAGGCAATTACAGACAAGCAAGTTCTTTTTAGCATGTTCTCCTCGATGACTTAAAACATTCCTCCTGTCTTTCCCCCCTCTTTTTCATCTCCAGAATGAAACTTTCTTGTGTCACCGGTTCACTAAGTTTGTAATGAAGTACAATCTGATGTCCAAGGATAACCTGATTGTACCAATTTTGGAAGAAGAAGTGCAAAATTCAGTCTCAGGGGAGAGCGAGGCATGAGGGGCTGGCTGTGCAGAGGCCTGTGCTGTCTACCAACATGAAATCTGTACTGTATATATAATTTTAGACACTTCAATCACTATCCCTTAGCTTTGGTTAGTACACTTTTTGTATGCTGTGTGCACTGCCTTTTCATATGGGAAATACTTTTAAGTTATTCATGAGCTGTATATTCATCACAGTGTGGCACTCATGGTTTTTAAATAAAAGTAGTAGTACCTGTTTATAATGCCCATTAATAAAAAGAATTTACAGTTTTCTAAAGTTGCTGCTAAACAATCATTGAATCACAGTCCTGAAGGTGTGTCTGATGGGAAGAGGCAAGAGGAAGATTTCACGGCAAGCCATTTTGTAATGCAGGAGCTCCAGTAACTTGTTTTACTGCAAAGATTTTCACTTTAAATATCTAACTCACTCTGCAGGAAAGCTTTTTGCAATGTGTCTTCTTCCTAATTTAGCTTTTACTTTTTTAGCTTTGAAGATTTAAACTCTATGGATGTGCATATTTCTGTATGTGTACATCCAAATACTAACAGGAGCTACAGTATTAGTAATACCAAAAGGACAATTTCACTATGCTATTGAACATAGATATTCTTGGTAGAGATATAACATACCTTCTGTATGTGTTTTGTTGCTGCCAGTGGGAAGGTTTGTGTAGAGCAGGGGACAGGTGCTGTCCTATTAAGGCAGTCTGCTGCAGTTCTTCACAACTTCTCTAAAGAATAACCACGGCAGAGAAGTCAGTGGCTTATACCAATATGTATTTATGGCAACTGCTTACAGACTATACCTCATGTTACACTACACAGCATGTGTTCCTAGTTAAAAAAACATTCTAAGTACTGAAATGCTGAACTTGGCTCTTTGCAAGAGTGAATCATGTTTTTGACATACATTAATTTTATTTCATTCACCTGAATTATGTTCTTGGGCAGAAAGATTTGGATTCATCCTTCCATTCCCTGTCAAGATTTTTATTTCTAGTTGTGTTTGCAGAGTTGCAATAACTGACAATTTCTATGAGTGCTGCTTAAGTGTGTCCTGTCTAGAATGCTAGAATTAAGTGTTTTAGAGGTGAAGGTAGCAGACACGCTGCTAAGTGCACATAGTTACAACAGTGGCGTGCTTGTGGTAAGTGGATTTTGCTTACAGCTGTTTGATTCCCTCTGAGGTTGCCGGGGCCCTCTTTTTATTCCTTTAAGCAGGTCAGAATGGGCTAACTCAGCTAGTTTCTGTAAGCTATGCTTTGTTTTCTACCTTGTACTTACTTGGAAAGAAGGAGTCCACCTCTTTTTAATGTCTTCTCTCAGACTATACTAAACATGCCTTAAATGCTATTTTTCTTTACACAAATCAAGCACACCTGAAGTAACTGTACCACCTGGATGTAAAGGGAATTGAAACAATGAGAAAATAGAGAGATGGGCTTAAGTTCTCCAACAGCTCTAATCCTTCCTTAAGCAGCCCTTTTTGTCTCATATTTATCATGGCATTTTAAGTGTCAGCAGGGTAATTGCAAGAGATGTTGGTCAAGGGGAAGTGGCTTTAGTTACAGTCCACACCTATCTGTAATTACCTTGTATAGAGTAGGCTACTTGGGTTTGATAGATACCTTGAAGGTTGTGCTGCAAGTAGGAGGAGGTGGTAAGAGGTGCTGCGTTCTGTGACAGCCTGCTGCAGGGGCACCGCATGCTCATATTTGCCATGGTGACTGGGATGGGCCAAGCCACAGAACTGGGCTTGCTCACTACATTTCCTTTGCAAAACTGAAGAAAACGATGTGGTGGCTCAGGACTGCATTGAAATGTCACACCTCTTTTCTTCTTTATGCTTTAAGAGTTCCGCTGCAAAACAAAGCTCGGGTAGTTCTACTCCTGTGGATTCTCCTTCCGATTTGCACTGTAAAGCTGACTTGCTCTACTAAGCTGATTTTACTGAAGGCTGAAGTGAAACACTGCTTGTATTTTCCCTCGCTGTTGTTTACATGAGTACTGTGTACACACATGTGCCTGGATGGTACCCTAACACTTCAGTCAGCCTAAGCAAACCATTGAGTTGTCTAAGAAATATTAACAGGTTTAATTTAGACTCTACATAATAGGGAAACTGAGACTGTCTTTGAATTATACTGTAAAAGAAAAAAAAACCATTAAACTGTTTCTTTATCCATACCGCTATATTTTGGCAAGTTATTCTCATTTTTCATGTCGTCCAAGATTGCAGGAACTGAGTGCTTCCAGGAGCAAGGTTGGTTTTCTCCCCTCTGTGCTACACAGCATGTTGAAGTGAAGCTGTATTTCCTCTTTCAGAAGCAAAGCAATACAATAATCATTAGTGTCTGAAAGTCAGGCCTCAAATGTATACAGCTCTCAAATTAGAAAATAGTGCTGCCACAGTTAAACAGGGAAGTCTAAGAGAGGGCCTTCCAGATACCAAAATAAGCATATGATGATAGCACATCACATGAAGGGTGTGGTGCAAGCAAAGGATAACCTCCAAATTATTTTTTCTTACTTACTGTGTTTTTTCCTAATGTTTAACTCAGCGTATCTTGAAATCTGTCAGCCACGATGATTTTGCTGCTTTCCTTTCACAACGAATTCTCTCAGATGTTGTAAAAAATTATCTGCTTAAATAGATAGCAACATGTCATCAGACCAGTTCCTCTACACCACCGTGTCTCTCAATCTATGCTCATCTGAAGGCTGGAATCACTGAAATTCACACCAATTGTTTACATTCTAATGTAGGAATTTGAAGAATCTGAATCCTAACTAACGCTGTTCTCTAAACTAGAAGTCACAGGGAGTTGTCCGGACATCAGCTTGCAATTTCCACCTTTAAAAGGTGAATGTTGTGGGTGGTGGGTGTATGTCATCCTGTAAACTTTGTCCTGGGTGCTGTGTACAGTGCTGTACAGACTGCACCACAAAAGCCCAGCTCCTGCTTGAGAGATCTAACCCATGTCATGTCAGCAGGAGATAAACATCCAGAACCTGGTAGCTGATTCCAAGAGTGCTTTTAAATGGTGAGGAGCTTCCTGCTGGAACCACCAAAAGATCTTAGATTTACACAAATAAAAATAGTACTTTACAGACCAAAAAACACAGCAATTAATCGACAGTTTATTGCAGTTGACCAAGTACGTAAATGAACTGTTCTGACAGTTATTAGCAGGGCACAACTTTTTTTTTTCTTTAGTGGATAGTTTCTTCCTGCTTGTAAACATTAGAAAGGGATTTCCTCTCCAAAGAATTTAAGCATCAGAAAGCATAGAGTCTTCTGCAGAAGTTATGAACAGCACTGGTTGTTTTCTGTCTCTGAAAACCGAATTGTGTACATGACACACTCCACACATACATCAATATCAGTAGGAACACACGAAAACATCTTGACAGACTTTTTGACAGCTCTTCTGATTCACAAAAAGTTTAATCACAGGACAGTGCTGATCACGACACCAATAAATGCATCAATCAATGCTTGTGTAAGACTGGGTAGTGAAACAAGCAGCTTAAACTGGAATCTTTTCTACCCCAAATCCATCCTCCCCTCCTCACTCCTCCAGATGAGATAGAGTTGGCTTTCAGAATTTTTAAGGTCAAAGAACAAACCAGAATGTTTGTTGCAGAAAGATTTTCAATTCATGATTTCAGCATCCACATCCTAGGATGATGGGTAGTTTATTCTGTGTTCTCCAGCTAGTGCAGGCAGGCAGGTAATTCTTGCAGAGGCAGAGCAAGCAGCTTACTCTCTTTGATTTTGGAAAGCAAGAGGACACTCAGCACACACCCACCAGGGATGAAGCACTGGTGCTTACAGTAAGCTCAAGTACAGGACAAGACTGCAGTCAGCCAGCCCAGCTCAGAGGGTCTCCAACAGCTTCTGCTTCAGTGACTCTAAGAGATGTTAAGGCAATGTTTTTTCCTGTCAGGAATTTTTCAGTCTCCATGCAGTTTATATACAGCATCCTGAAGTTAGCTGAACAGCCACCATTACTTGGTTCAGACCTGCTACTTAACCCCTCTATGCTTCCCTTGAGTTCTTGCATCAAAACAAGAATGCTGAGAACTGTACTACCTTGACATCCTTTCCATCCCACGCTACAGAGGCCAAACTACCTTCATTTTATCTGGGATCCCATCATGTTGATTTTTGTTCCAGGTGAAGAATTCCATTTTATTTTTTTCCCCAATACATAGCCTAAATGTAGCCCTGTGAGGTTAAAGACAACAGAAAGCTAGGAAAACAATCTAGGTGAATGTTTCTACAGCATAGGTTACTTTACCTCTTGCAAGGCAACATGGCATTAAAACCCCAGCTGTCCTAAACTACACAGGAATAGCTGAGTGGCTTTAGAGAAAACAACATATTTACACAGAATTAAAAAGACTAGAAAAACAGGTTTGCAGCACTGTCAACAGCTGTGAGAGTCCAGAGCAAGGACCAAAGCACAGTTAAAACTGGCTTGCTGAAAAGGGATATGGCTTTATTTCATCTTAAGCAGCACCTATCTTGCTAAATGTGGGGGTTGACTGATATGGAGAACCACCAGTAGTTAAAATTATGCACAAAGGAGTTTTGGGTAACTTAAGAAAAGTATTTTTAGAAGTAGAGCAAGGCTTTCCCCACATCTATGAACTTGAGATACTGGTGGGAAAGCAGGAGAGAGAGGCCCCAGCAAGAGGATTTCTTATAGTGGCTGCTATCACAGGTACTCCCTGTGGTGGGCACACTCCTCCTGCTGCCCTACTACAAGTATCTGCCTCTAGAAACAGGCATGATTCAGAAGCTTCTGCCAAGCTTCCAGCTTTTTTTCTTCAGAAATTCAAATGAGAAAACGAAAGCTGCACTTTTCAATGGCATAATGGGAAAGAGAAGCTGAAGGAATGGCTTCAGCTTTAGGACTATTGATTTTTCTGTGTCCAAAACACCCAAACCTCCTCCAAACAGCTGCGAAGTTAAAAAACAAAGAGCCTGCCTACAACAATTTAATCATAGAACAGGGGAACAGCTCCAAAGCAATAATCATTGCAAGCTCCTACTATGACAATTAATGCAAGTACAAAGCATCTCCCCTGCCCTGTAAAAATTAACTGTAGTAACACTATGGCTTTGTACTACTCTTGCTTATCATACAAGTGAAACTTTATTCTTTTGTGAGCTATTTCTTGCTTATTCACAGAATCACAGAATTGTCAGGGTTGGAAGGGACCTCAAGGATCATCTAGTTCCAACTCCCCTGCCATGGGCAGGGACACTTTCCACTAGATCAGGTTGTCCAGAGCCACATCCAACTTGGCCTTAAAAACACATTGCAATAAGCAGCTTCTGCCAGTGTCCTTTCTGCACAGCTTCCTTCCATCAAGATCCCAGTCTGACTTCCACCTTCCTGGTCATCTCCAGGGGTGCTCATTTGGAGACAGTTTATCACTGTTCTTGTCACTGCATTCATTTGCCCATTGCAAAGTCACTGGTTGGACCATATCTCAAAGGTCTTTTCCAAGCTAACTGATTCTGTGATCCTATGATTTAGTGCCAGCATCCACCACTGTGGACAGGGAGAGCCCCAGGGCAGCTGGTTGGACACCACCCCTGTTCTGCTATTTGATGCAGCTGAATAGACTTCACCCAGTGTGAGACACATTTAGGTGAGGAAGTGTTTTTCTAACATCAGCATAGTTGTATGTAGCCTACGATCTGTAGTGCCTGTGATGCTTTGCCCACTTGCTCCTCCTCTGACCACATCACTGCATCATGCTCTCAACGCTTCTTAGCAAGCTTTTCAAACTACTCTTTAGTAGACTGCAAGTTATCTTTCAGGGCTGAATGGTTCATTTCCACTCCTGAGTATATCACTACACAAGCTACCTGATCAGCTTTTGGCTCAGCTGTACGAGGAACCCTGGTAAAACCTGCATGGGTGAAGCTGTATTTACAGGAGCAAGCACCTGCCTCCAGCAGTTTTCTGTAGACACTCAGGCTGAATGCAGCTTAAATTATTCCCACTCTAGTGAGAGACTGAATATTTCTCTAGGCTTTCAAATGTATGCAAGGCAAGTCAAACAGTCACATTAAAATTTGACAACAGACAGTTCATTTTCCCAAGCAATATTTACAACACCCTTTAAAAAAGCGAAAGAACCCAACACACTCTTCCAGCTTGTGGAAAATACTAAACATCTTCACTCCTTTCTCTCTCTCACAATTCAAACTGTCACTGTTTTGCAGCATTTGCTTCCTTGCTTGTCAACAGCATGAACAAGTTAGCAGAGCACCCAGACATGTACTTAGTCTATTCAAAAGAGACAGAAAAACAGATTATTTTGCAGTAGTATTATTACTACAGTAGGATTAACACCACAAAAGAGACAGACAAACATAGAATAAGCCTGGAAGAACTCGAAAGGATTACACTGAGGCACTGAAAGTAGGATGGGTTTGTTCTTAAACATTTGTGTGAATTCTGCACATGTCAACCTGATGCAGCTACTTACTTCATCACATACATGTGACCTGAGTCACTCCATCGTCCTGGTCAAATTGCCCATCATCTAGTTCCCTTAACACTGCATCACTGTTACTGAAGCCTGCAAAGCCTCCATAGTGGGAGGATCCCTCCTTGATCCAACATTGTTTAGATGGAGAAAGGTGAAACTCATCAGATGGTTGTCCAATTTCTACAGGGTGAGAAGTAGCTGTGTCTAATCCAACACTTCTGCTGGACACTTTGCCTTTTTCCTCCCCAATAACTTGTCTTAAGGATTTTCTCTGAAATACAGTAAGATGTTTAAACATTAGCTTCAGGGANNNNTTAAAGGAGGAACTCCTCTGGAGAAAAACCTTCAGCAGATTAATTTTTATTCTCAAAAAATTTCAACACAGAGAAGATGCAAGATGTAGCTGAGATGCAAGACCAGCAGGAATGAATGCTAAGTAAAAGGACTTCAACAATGCTTGATTCTTATGCAGTACTTAGCAGATCTGGAATGATTGGCAAGTCTTAAACCATGCCAGAAGCATCTCTTTGAAGGTTTCCCACTGATTCATCTAATGGGTGGACTACTGCACTTTCTCACCTTCTCTGTTCGGCCCACAAAGACCTTCGGAGGCCTTCTCAAATAATAGCAAATTTATTAAGAATTGCTTTCAATTCTTGTGGTGGATCTATGCAGACAGAAGTAACCTGCTGTCCTGTACAATAGTGTGGTGGGAGGCTAGAGAGCTTGCACAGGAAGAACTCAGCATCAAGTAGTCTGACAGTCAGACCCCACCTGGAGTCCTGTGTGCAGTTCTGGAGCCCCCAGCACAGGAAGGACATGGAACTGTTGGAGCAGGTCCAGAGGAGGCCATGAAGATGCTGAGAGGGCTGCAGCAGCTCTGCTATGAGGACAGGCTGCGAGAGTTGGGGCTCTGCAGCCTGCAGAATAGAAGGCTTCCAGGAGACCTTAGAGTAGCCTTCCAATATCTGAAGGGGGCTACAGGAAGGTTGGGGAGGGATTATTTACAAGGTCTTGTAATGACAGGACAAAGGGTAATGGGTTTAAACTGGCAGAGGGGAGATTTAGACTGGATGTTAGGAGGAAGTTCTTTGCAGTGAGGGTGGTGAGATGCTGGCACAGGTTGCCCAGGGAGGTTGTGGCTGCTCCCTCCTTGGAGACGTTCAAGGCCAGGTTGGAGGAGGCCTTGAGTGACCTGTACTAGTGGGAGGTGTCTGTGCCTATGGCAGGGGCTTGGAACTAGACGATCCTTGAGGTCCCTTCCAACCTTACTATTCTATGATTAGTACTGCCACGTTCTGACAGGCTTCCTGCTGAAGCTTGATAGCTGCCTGTGTCAAAATAAGTAAGATGCCTGATTTAAGCAAGCAGTGGATCTCTCAGACCACGTGTCCTCTGAGGAGGTTTATTTTGTTTTAGCATCAGGAGCTAGCACCTCCAGAGGCCATATCAGTACCTTGAGTCACAAGAGTGGAGCACAGTCAGTAAGACAGAAGTGCCCTGGCTGGCTGCCTAGAGCCTTGCTGTCAGCACAAGCACTGCTAAACCAGGAGATGCTCTGCCAGGGGACACATAACCTTGCATACAAGAGGACACATAACCTGAAATTGTCCAGCCTCAGCACAAAGTTGCATTTTGGGGTGGGCCAAGCACACACTTTTGCAAGGAGATGTGCAGAAATGCTATCACCTTAAAAACAAAATCACTGCACAACTGTTTTTTGTCATGCTCCTGCAAGTTCTGTGACTCTCTTCTACACATTGCTTGTTTTGGTTTTTTCCTCCCCAAAGCCTTTTGAAACAGTGCAAACAATGGCCCTTGTAGATAAAGGATAAGTACTCAAGCAAGCTGTTACAGGAGATACTGGGCCATGATAGTAAGGGGAAATAGTGTTGCCTAGGGAGAAGTAGCAGTCAGCTAGTTTTGCCTGGATGCCACACTAAGAGGACAGAGAAATCTGCTGAAGTGAAATAAGAAAGAAAAGAACAGAAAACCCTCAAGCACTGCGTGGGTCTGTCTAGGACCTCCTCCTCTGAGCTCTCTTTTGCTAAAACCCAGAAATGGTATGTGATAAACAAAGAGCCCATCCAGATGGTACAGCCCTTCAAAGCCAAGAGGTCTCTGAACCATCACATAAATCAAAAGCCATGTCATATGTGGTATCCCACAAATGTAAAAGGAGGCAAAGAAATGAGCTGTGAGGACACAATATATACTCATAGAATCATACAATAGTAAGGTTGGAAGGGACCTCAAGGATCATCTAGTTCCAACCCCCTGACATAGGCAGGGACCCCTCCCACAAGTACAGGGCGCTCAAGGCCTCCTCCAACCTGGCCTTGAACACCTCCAGGGAAGGAGCAGCTACAACCTCCCTGGGCAACCTGTGCCAGTGCCTCACCACCCTCACTGCAAAGAACTTCCTCCTAACATCCAGTCTAAATCTCCCCTCTGCCAGTTTAAACCCATTTCCCTTTGTCCTGTCATTACAAGACCTTGTAAATAGTTCCCTCCCCAGCCTTCCTGTAGCCCCCTTCAGATACTGGAAGGCTACTCTAAGGTCTCCTGGAAGCCTTCTCTTCTCCAGGCTGCAGAGCCCCAACTCTCTCAGCCTGTCCTCACAGCAGAGCTGCTGCAGCCCTCTCAGCATCTTGGTGGCCTCCTCTGGACCCGCTCCAACAGTTCCATGTCCTTCCTGTGCTGGGGGCTCCAGAACTGCACACAGGACTCCAGGTGGGGTCTGAGGAGAGCAGAGCAAAGGGGAAGAATCCCCACCCTTGCCCTGATGGCCTACTTTCCTCAGAGAAGAGGCCCCATAGGATTAAGAGACCAGGTCATGCCTAAAGGAGTGACACCTCTGAAGCTATTTCTTTTTTTTCTTAACTGAAACCATTTTTTATGTCTGAAGCATTTCTGTGCTTAAAAAAATGTCTCAAGTAGCAGGCATGAGTATTTCTTGACCAACGGTTCTAATGCCATTTGAGCATCAATGGAAAGATACACAGTACACATGAAAATGAAGCTGTCATGCTCAACAGCATAAAATCACAGGATTTTCACTAAAATGTTTGCAAGGGTTTGATAAAAAATAGTTGCACAGCTGTGTCGCCAGGGTCTAGGGGACATTTCAAATAAACTAGGAAAGTTTCTAGAACTGCATCTGAAATCCTTTCCAGTGAGGGTGGTGAGACACTGGACAGATTACCCTGGGAGGCTGTCAATGTCCCCTCCCTGGAAATGTTCAAGGCCAGGATGGATGACGCCATGAGCAATCTAGTCTAATGGAAGGTGTTCCTGGGCCAGAACAGGAGGGTTGGAACTGAGATCTCTTGGATGGAATTTGGAATTTGAGATCTCTTCCAACCCAAATAATTTTACGAGGCTATGAATTTATAAAATTTACCTGAATTAGTGCAAAACCAGTATGATACTCTACATCAGTTAAGTGTCACTAACAAATGTGTGGATTTAAAGTGTCATGAAGGTAATGTGCTATTTGCCAACTCAGGTATTTCAGTAAAACCCCAAGGAAGGACAAACCCAAAATAATAAAAATTTATGGGACCAACATAATTACAGAGACAGAAGGAAATGTTACGCTGCCAAATGTTTCAGAACTACCTATTCATCCCATGATAGAATGACCTCAGCATACTGAAATTTCCTGGTGAAGTAAAACATTCCCTGGTACTTTTTCAGATACTAAGTTTGTTCAGATTTTAAACTCGGTAAATCCTGATGCAATGGCCACAAATCAGCTGATTCTTGTTTCCTTCTAGTATCTTAAGTCAAAGGTTTCCACCGCAACAAAAAAACTTGCAAGCCACACCATTTTATTTCTGTTAACCAAAGCTGTTGATCACCTGAGAAATGAGAATGAGAGAATTTGAATTGTGAGCATAATGCTTCCTATTTTTAATTCAAACCAAGTCTGAAAGATTCATCAGTTCCCCATGATGTTGTTGCAGAACTAGTTTTTACCAATCTTAACCATTCTAACTTATGTCTGGCCACTTTTAAAAGGTGCTTATAGTAAAAAATTATGTCTTACCAAGGAAAAGGAATTCCACACCCTCATTATACAGAGTAGTAAAAAAAAAAGAAAAATCTATTAAAAAGAAATGGAATCATGAGGAAAAGTATCACTTATCTGATAAATTAAAGAAAAAAAAAATCAAACAAACCCCTGAGAAACTGGTAGATTTCAGAAGGGGGTATGAATGGAAGAGAGTCATAGAATCATAGAATAGTAAGGTTGGAAGGGACCTCAAGGATCATCTAGTTCCAACCCCCCGCCATAGACATCAGCAAAGGGGACAAGACACACTGAAGAGAAAAAAGCATGAGCTCAAGTTTGGTGAGGAAATACATGATAGTGTACAAAAACTAGTTGGGAACTGAGATGCTAGTAAAGCCAAAAACTAAAACAGGACTTCACTTGTGCATGTGGAATGCAGTTCTTTCAGGCATGGAAGCAGCAATTATCTGTGGACACAGTAAGAAGGAAGTTAGGCTGGAGATAAGCAAAAGCCTGGAGAACAAAGAAAGAGAGTCTATTTCAGAAACATTAAAAGCAGAACACACCTGATAGTGAAAGACTACTGTCGTGGTAGGCCTA
>VWYK01071545.1:0-12397 GCA_013399775.1 Semnornis frantzii | reverse complement strand
ACTTTTTGGTATGGAATGGGGGGGAAGGACAAAAAAAAAAAAAAAAAAACAAATCTACCACAGTAAGTGTGGTATTTGCTAGTTCTAAATTCTGAGTCTACTGAATGTTTAATGCAAGATAATGTTGGCTTGAAAATGAAAACAAAAATGTGAAGTTTTGTTGCGAGATGTTCTACATCTACCCCCTGTAGCAGTAACCTACACTGTGCAGCAGGGACAAATTTTCTTTTATCAGTGTTCTAATGTGAAAAAGACTAAGATCACAGAAAGGAATGAAGTCATTTGGTGTGCAGTAGAGTAAAACATAATTTGAGAAGTAAAAGCACTGTCCATTTTTATTACTCTTTTTCCTCCAGAATCAGACACTGATTAAATTTTGTGTTGCAGCATTTAACAGAGTTACAGTTTCTAATGATATCTTTCAGGCTGCCAATTCCATAGTTTCAGGATGCAGTGTATTTAATGCAACTGCAGGATGATTAAAATATTGAAATTCAGAGGTCGTGGAGGGGACTATTCATTTACTTAAGGGTATTTAAAATACTAAAGCAGATTTGCCAAGATGTAAATAATGAAGCCTGTTCTTCAGTATCTCACTTCTGCCCAGCTCCAGTAAGTGACAGCTACCATCATTAAGAAACATATGTGATGTATAGGGTCCCCTCTTGGAGCTGGAGGAAGTTTAATAGAGGTATGCAGAATGCAAGAAGCTGCTTTCGAATGTTACATTATATTTCCTTAATCCCTTGAGGAGCATAATCTCTATCAGCACCAACTCATGCATGTAAAAGTGAGGAATTAAAGTTAATAACTTTATTTCTAAACCAAATATTGTCATATTTGTCCTCTACCCTAATCCTTTTGGTGGATTTAAATCCATGACAGGCTTGGATTCTTGAAAGAAAGCATATCCATAGTTACCAGGAGCACGCACATACACTCACACACACGCACACACAAAAAGGAAACTGAGAAAATATATTATTTCACTGCCTTTACAGCTCAAACAACCTGCTAGATTTTTCTGTAGACTTTCTTTTGAAAAATTCCCCTCTGGGCTGAGATAGAGGCCTAGAAATGTGAGACCTGAAGGTTTGCTCTCTTTCTTTCTTTTATTTTTTTAAAATAAAGCTAGGAGTGGTTCAGAAATATTGCAGAGAATGGAATGCCTTCTACAACCACCTTATCATATTTCACTCTGTCTTCTTGACACTGTTTCTTGCATGCCTCCAAAGAATATTCAAATGTCATGTGACCAATGCTTTGCATAGTATCTTTATTCTGACGTTTCTCTGGTTTCCCATTTTTCAGTCACTGTTAGTAAAGCAGTAGTCTGAGTTGGAAGCAATAGTCTGAGTTGGAAGGGACCTCCCAAGGGACTTCTGTGACCTGCAACTACTGTTCAAATTTTAACTCCACAACAGCGGTTTCATAGAATCATAGAACGATTTGGGCTGTACCAAAGGGGATCTAGTCCACCCCCCCTGCAATTAGCAGAGACATCCTCAACTAGATCAGGTTACCCAGACCCCTGCTGAGCCTTACCTTGAGTATCTCCAGAGATGGGGCCTCAACTGCCTTCTTGGATAGCCTGTTCCAATGTTCCACCACCTCATGGTAAAGAACTTGTTCCTAACATCCAATCTAAATCTGCTCTTTTCTAGTTTGAAGCCATTTCCCCTCATCCTATCACTGCAGGCCTTTGTGCACAGTCTCTCTCCAGCCTTCTTGTAGGCCCCCTTCAGATACTGCAAGGCTGCCGTTAGGTCTTTCTGGAGCCTTCTCATCTCCAGGCTGAACAACCCCAGCTCCCTCAGCTTGTCCTCACAGCAGAGGTGCTCCAACCTCCCTGATCATTCCTGTGGCACTCCTCTGGGCCACTCCATCTGGTTCATGTCCTTCCTGTGTTGAGAGCTCCAGACCTGGGTGCAGCCTATGGAACTCCTTCCTGATCCTTGAATTGTTTTCCTTCACTTTCCCAGGCCTTTGTTCAGACCATTCTTTCTACTTCCAAAATGGTTTCCAAAATCTAAGCTTTCCTTCTCACTCAGGATATGTTTGCAGTCCATTCCACTGACTTTGTTGATTTATTCTTGGTCTCTTGGTGTTCTGAGATTTCTTCAAGGAGATGCAAGCATTTCCTGCAGCCGTAGCAGTTGTAATTGTGGCTAATGGCCGTTTTGCAAAACAGGAGAGAAAAACCTCATTTGGTTATAATTTAGTTGCATCTCTCTAAACGCAGATTTAGTATCTGTTGTTATTTCGGGTTGCACACTGCTCCTCATTTCCTGTCTATGAGACTGCAACTGCAGTTTTGATTGTTTGTCATAAAGTGATTGTCTGAAATTACCAAAAGCAACAAGTTATGCCACGTTATTCAGAGAGCCTGAATCAATCAAATACTCAATTACAATGCAGAAAGGCAAACTTTGCTGAATCTGTATAAACAGATGAGTCTCCAGAGAGCTTAAATGGAAAACCAGCTCCTATCCAATTTGTGAGTCAGTTTATCTTCTCATCTACCTTAGAGTGATAAAATTGAATTAGCTTGACCAGATCTCAGGTATTAATTAGGTTGGGTTTCTAAGTGTAGTGCCAAATTGAAAGTTTTATTTGTCTTCCATAATTTCCATTTTACAGCATTTTTAGAAAACTGTTTATTTCTAGATGCATGAATATAAATGCCCATGAATATATTTCTATGTCTAGGTGGAGATTTTTTTCTTTACATCTCCAAGGAACTTCAAAATGAGTACAGTCTACCTGATATTAATCAACTTGTGAACATAGTTACCATCCTTCCATGCTTTAGTACTTTACATATCAATGTTTGTGGTAGGTTTGAATAGTAATTTGATACATGAATTTCAACTTTATGGAATTCTGCCCTTTTTTTGTACCTGAGTAAAGAAGATAAGCTAAGGCATTTTTAACAGTTAAGTAACAGCAATTGAAGCTTTTTTATGTGGTAATCTTCTAACTCTCTGGTGCTTCTCCTAGATAACTACCACATTTAGTTGTCATGAATTCTTTAAGTGGGATTAGTATAATAGAAGGGACTGTAAGAACATAATATTGTAACTGGGGAGCATTAGCTTAAAATTGATGGAGAGTGTGATTCTTTCTGTTTTAAAAGCAGGTGATTTATAGTTACTCATAAATTATGGGCTACTATTAAAAAAATGTAAGTCATAGTTTAAAAAATTGGCAGCCTAAGCAGCAAAAATGGATGTGTCATATTCATGGTTTTAAGCTAGTATTACAATCCTGAGTGTAGGAAAAAGTAAAACTAGAGGTTATGGCTTAATTTTTTGCTAAAGTTCTGTAAGTTTTGGCTTAAGAGACATTCTAATGAAAATAGCCTGATATAGCTAAACATCTACTATGGCTTTTGTAACCCTGGAGTACTTGATGAGAAGTTTGTGTTTAATTTCCTAATATACTAAGGCATGTTAGTACTGTGCTTTTAAATCTCCCAGAGCATGAAAGCAAGCACATAAAATACAGATTAAATATTGGTTAGTTATTAAAGGCATTAAAGTCTAAGAGCTATCTGTGTGGATGCTACTGTTCAGCAATGTCTTCTGTGATCTGTTAACCTAGAAATACTAGTGATCTGGGAAGAAAAAAATCCCCACTTTGCTCTAGATAAGAAATATCTTAGCATTTCATGTTGCTGAAGTAGTAAGCAGCACTTGAATTAACATTGGGTACCATTTAGCTGGACCCCTCTGAAGTGAATATCTAGTTAAAAGTAGTCAAGCCTTAGAACTGATGATGAGAATCTTGATTTGGCTCTGGGTGTCAGATTTGGGTAGTGCTGAAAAAGTTTATTTCTGAAGGACCTGGAGAGCTTGGGCTCTACTTGTGGGAACTAGGAGCTAGGAGTGGCAAAGCAACTGAATAGAGTGAGCTTTTGTTTTTCACTTTTTCTGAATAACTAATATGCAGAAGGATCAGGCAACTGTTGCACCCATAATCAGCCATAAAGTAAATTCTGACAGAATTTATTATGTAGCTCTGGTGCCTGTGCTTCAGTAGGGATGCTGAAAATTACAAATGGTGGGAAGAGATAGAAGAATTATGCAAAGCTTGGAGTATCCCCTTTAGTTTCTTAGTTTCTTCTCCTTTGGTGTCTTACCAAGCACTTGTGCTTACCAAAGGCTTTGAGATTATCTCTGAATATTTTTTTTTTTCAATCTATAATGAAAATCATCATTGGGAAACAATTCTAAACAATTATAAACCAGGACTCAAGTTGTGCCAGAGGAGGTCTAGGCTGGATATTAGGAGGAAGTTCTTCACAGAGAGAGTGATTTGCCATTGAATGGGCTGCCCAGGGGGGTGATGGAGTCGCTGTCCCTGGAGGTGTTCAAGAAAAGACTGGATGAGGCACTCAGTGCCATGGTCTAGTTGATTGGATAGGGCCAGGTGGTAGGTTGGACTGGATGATCTTGAAGGTCTCTCCCAACCTGGTTGATTCTATGATTCTAAATCACAGGCTGTGATGAATGTTTCCCCTCTGGAAGAGTTTATTTAGGGACACAGAGAAATTTTCTGGTCAGCACTGGATATCTTCCAGAAAAAGACATGAAAATGTCCTGCACCTGAAACGAAACAGACAGGCTTGATTTTAAGAGTGCCTGATGTGTAGTCATCTGTATTCTCTGTGGAGGTATTGGGCAGAGTATAATCATCCATTCTAGTCTTAAAGTATGTTTGTTGGGTACAAAAAAAATAAATGAATGAGTGACCTTTCAGCGAGAGTTCTACACGAGATAATGTGCCTGTCTATTGATTGTACAGAAGATATCAGTCCCACTTCAAAGAAACCTGTATCACATGAGACACATTGAAAGAAATGGAGTCATCACTACAGGTTGTGGGTAGGGTGTTCAGAGACTGATATAAGTACAGGGAGCCAGAAGGATGGTGTTTATTCGCTAGAGGAAGAGATACCCATTGCTCAGTGAAGGCTTGGGAAGTGGAAAAAAAAATATTTAATACAGAGTTATTTTTCCACTATGGATGTTTCATGGTTTGTATAGGCTGAGAGTTATGGAAAATATGCCTCAGGATTGAAATTTTTGATTGCTTGAAACTGCCTAGTTTTGCCCATTTCTGTATTGCGAGATGATACCATTCGAGATGTTCTCTAACACAGCAGTTTTCTTCTGCAGAGGAGAAACTCAAGCTGCAAACCATAGTTCAGGTTTTTGGTGACAGGCTTTCTGTCTTTATCAAAATGTTCCGTGGAAACAAATTTACATGAGGAGTGCTTGCAGCATACATCAACTGGGAAGACCAGGCTGGGCTCTCTGGCCTTCCTGTCCCCGTAAGAGGTAGGAAGGGACTGGCTGCAGGCATCTTATTTCATGCATTTCCAGCGAAGCTTTGCTGCCACGTAGTGGTGGAGATTGAAGCTTGTTTGACAGTCAGTGGTCCAACCCTCCTAGTGAACTCTTGGACCAGGCAGGAGTTACCTGCAGCAGAAATTAACCTCTGCTTTAGGTTTCAACAGTGTTACAAATCACATCTTTAAGGGAGACTTTGCAGTGGGCATCTGTTTCCACCCCCCAAAACAAGATGGCATGACCAGTAAGTCAATTCTTGAGTCACTTAAGCGAGCTTCAGGTCATTGAAACCTGGTTCTTATGGGAGACTTGAACTACCCAGACATTTGCTGAAAGAACAACACAGCAATTCACCTGGCATCCATCAGGTTTCTGGAGTGCATAGATGACTCTTTCCTCATACCAAAGTTAGATGTGCCAACCAGGAATGAGGCACTGCTGGACTTGCTGCTCACCAACCAAGAAAACCTGCTTTGTAGTATCTCAGTCTGGTGACAGCCTCAGCTGCAGCGATCATAATATTGTGGAATTGGAGACAGTGTTGAGCACACTAAAGGTTAGCTCCAAAACAAAAGATTTAGATTTTAGAAGAGCAAATTTCAGCATGCACCGGGCTCATTTGGAAGGGATCCCATGGGAGATTTCCATGGAGGATAAAGGAGGTAGTAAGTACTGGGAATTTTTCCAGAACACAAAACCAGTTCACCCTCTCTAAAGGCAAGGGAAGTAGATGGAACAAGAGACCCCTTTGGTTTAACTCTGAGTTTCTGCATCTACTCAGAACCAAAAGGGAACTAAAATTAGCCAAAGATGTCAAAAACTTCAAGAAAGCTTTCTTCAACAAAAAACAGAAACAGAAAGAGAACATAGGCCAGCTATTAAACACTGTCCTCACCTCTGTCTTTACACACTGTTGAGTCCCAGACCATGGGAACAAAAATGCATATTGGTGCCAGCACAGACCTGCCTTGAGTGAAGGAAGAGTTAGTGTGTCTACTATTACAGGAGCTTGCTCCATACAAGGCAATGGACCTGCATGCCATCCACCCGAGGGCACTAAGAGAGCTGGCCAATGTTGCAAGGCCACTCTCCGTAATCTGTGAGAGGTCATGGAGATCAGGAGACAGCCCTGAACACTGGTCGAAGGCTAATGTCACCCCCATCTATAAGAAGAGTTCTAAGGAGGACCCAAGTAGTTAGACCCATCAGCTTCACCTTAGCCTCTGGGAAAGTTATGGGGCAAATCCTTCTGGGGACTGTGACAAGTCAGCTGAAGCATGTAATTGGAAAAAGCCAACATGGATTCAGTGGAGGCAAATTGGGCTTGACAAACCTCATCACCCTCTATGGCAAAGTAACTCACTCAGATGATGCAGGCCAAGCAGGTGACACTGTCCACGTGCACTTCTCCAGGACTTTTAACACGATCCCTCCACACCTCTTCTGAGAGAAACTGACATGTTGTGACCTAGACAGGTAGCTTATGCAGTGGGTGTGGAACTGGCTGACAGGGCTTACCCAGAGGGTGGTAGTGAATAGTTATTTCTCAGTGTGGCAGCCAGGCACAAGTGGGGTCCCCCAGGGATCAATGTTGGGCCCAACACTGTTTAATGTCTTTGAAAATTATCTGTATGTTGGGATCAAGAGCACCCTGATGAAGTTCGCAGGTGACACCTAGACGAGTGGGGAGGTTGACACTCCAGAAGGGAGAGACACCCTCTAGGAAGACCTGGATGGGCTGACTGAGTGGGCTAACAAGAAGTTCAGTGTGGACAGATGTAGGGTCTTGCACCTGGGAATGCATAACCCGTAAGTGCAGCTCAGACTGGAATTCACCTGGCTGGAGAGCAACCCTGTGGAGAGGGACCTGGAGGTCTTGGTGCATAGCAAGCTCAGCATGACTGAACAGTGTGCTGCATTGGTAAAGAAAACCAGTTGGGTACTGGGTTGTATCAACACGGGCATTGCCAGCAGAGATAAAGTCATTGTCCCACTCTGCTTAGCGCTTGCCAGACCACACCTGCAGCACTGCTTTCAGCTTTGGTCCTCACTGTACAAAAAAACTGTGGACAGGCTGGGAAGTGTCCAAAGAAGTGCCATAAGAATGACCAGAGGACTGGAAGCCCTGCCATATGAGGAAAGGCTGAGAGAGATTAATTTGTTCAGCCTTGAGAAGAGAAGGCTTTGGGGAGACTGTATTACCATGAACCAGTAGAGAACGGATGGCTACCAAGACGGTGGAGACTCCCATTTTTACCAGGAATCAGATGGAAAAGACAAGAGGCAGTGGGTACAAGCTACTCCTGGGGAGATTCTGATTGGAATCCAAAACGAAATTTTTCACAATGAGAACAGTTAGGCATTGGAATAATAGCCCAAGGAGTGGATTCCTCTGCCTGCTCAGTTTTAAGACTTGACAAGATGCTGGGCCATCTCATTTAATCTTCACTATCTCCTAGAAAGGTTGGACAAGGTGATCCTTGGGGTCGCTTCCAAACTGGCATTCTATGGTTCTATGAAGTGTGGTCAGGTATAAATGCCTCTTCCAGTATCCAATGGTGTCTCTCTACCTTGGAGGCTTCTAGATTAGATGTGCTGTGCCATATCTGGGCTTCAAGAGCTAAGTCAAGCAGGAGAATGAAAGACATTTCCAGCTGATACAGCACTGCCTGTTTCTAGCTTTTAAGCCTAGAATGCAGTGACTGCAATCATAAGTGACAATAACTACTACAGAATAAATAAAAATGCAAGCAACCAGAATATTTTAGGCTTTTGAAATTCTAACTTCTAAACAACCATTTTAAGTTTGTATAAACTGAATTCCCGAAGTTCTCTGATAGCTTAATATCAGGTGTAAACAGAGTCCGAAGCATTGATTCAAAAATTTTTAATTAGCTTCTTTTTAAATAGATAAGATAAAACTTTTAGTACTGTACAACATTTGTGATTACTTTTTGGGTATTCTTAAGCACAAGTAAAAGCTATGTATGAAAGGTAAAGGAGTTGTAAGGAGTTGCTGTCATCTTCTGCAGCTTCTAGGACTTTGTAAACCACCACCACAAATAAACTTACAGAGGTTTGCAAGCAATTTGGCTGGCTGCGAGGGACAAAAAGTCTGACTGTCTGCTACATGTGGTCAATCACAGCACGTTGATCCAAACTGTTATTAACAGTTGCATTAGTTGTCTAGAGACCTCTTTTAATGGTGAGAAGAATTATCTTCAAGTTGCTGTGAAACAAAAGGACTTAGAATTAAAGACTTGAAGGGGAAATGGTTTATATCTTTTCAGTGTGGTCCAGTCAGGTGTGTAAGTGCAAATGGTTCTTCTAATACTCTAGTATTTAATTTCTGTCCACAAATGTTTTACTGATGATTGCTTTACTTGTTGAAGATCAGGAAGAAATATTATTAACTAGAATTGTACTTTTGTTATCTTGTTTCTAGCCCTGTAGACCAGAAAAGCTCTTAGAGAATTTGGGTGGCTTTAGCTGTCGCATAAACAGTCCATTTGACTAGCGTTGAAACTCACATGGGTTGTCTTTCTTGGTGAGGTTTTGTATCTCTTCCTATATTTGATTAAGGTGTAGTTAATACTTGAATAGTCTAAAACCTGATTTAAATGAGTTAGTGGAATTGGGCAAAGAAGATCCTGATTTTCTCACGAAGCCAAATGACTCTTAAGGAAGAAAGTTTCCTAAGTAATCCTTGGACTGATGAAAATCAACTGTAGTGCAGGAAACAGTTTAACTAAAAAAAAAACCAAAAAAACCCAAACCACACCAGTCTACACTGCAGAAGATAATACTCTACACCAAGAATCTTATATTTAAAATTTCCTCAGTATTAGTAACTGTTGTGGGGACTTAAGAGATGCAAATTAATGATACTGTGATTTCCTTCTCCTTGCCACCACTCTTCATCCTCTTCAGTATTCTATATTAGTTAATGATACTTAACTTTTAAACCTTGCTGCTTTCTTTTAGCATGCAACATACTTTCAGTATTACTTAATGCATTACTCTGTCAAATTCAAGCCTCATTAATAATTATGCCTACAGTCTTTCATTTAGAGAATCCACATTGTTTTATAGAATCATAGAATGGTTTAGGTTGGAAGAGACCTCAAAGATCATCCAATTCCTACCCCCCACCATAGGCAGGGACACCTCCCACTAGAGCAGGTCACTCAAGGCCTCGTCCAACCTGGCCTTGAACACCTTCAGGAAAGTAGCAGCCAGAACCTCCCTGGGCAACCTGTTCCAGTGTCTCACCACCCTCACTGTAAAGAACTTCTTCCTAACATCCAGTCTAAATCTCCCCTCTGCCAGTTTAAACCCATTACCCTTCATCCTGTCATTACCAGACCTTGCAAATAGTCCTTCCCCAGCCCTCCCGTAGGCTCCCTTCAGTTACTGGAAGGCTACTACAAGGTCTCCTCAAAACCTTCACTTCTCCAGTTGAAGACCCCCAACTCTCATAACCTGTCCTCATAGCAGAGATGCTCCAACCCTCAGATGGGGTCTGATGAGAGCAGAATAAAGGGGCAGAATCCCCACCCTTGCCCCACTGGCACTGCTTCTGTTGATGCAGCCCAGGACTCAGTTACTGTCTGGGCTGCATGTGCACACTGCAGGCTCATGTTGAGCTTTTCTTCAACCAAGACCCCAAGGTCGTTTTCCTCAGGGCTGCTCTCCAGCTATTCCCCACCTAACCTGAACAATCCATAAGTGTCCTGATGACTGCAGTAAACTTAACTATCAACAGTTAGTCCAAGTTGGACCTTCTCCTATGAGAATGGAAAACTGGAATGCTCTCTTTGGGCAATGGTTTTTAAGTAGTGCATCTTCAGTAATGCATCACAATAGGCTTTTGGGTAGTGACTCCTGACAATATTTGATTGTGTTTTCTTACACCATTCCACTTACAAAACCATCACTATGTTATTTCTAGCTTTGACTCTAGCAACCTCTACTAGCAGAATCCCTATGAAAAGAAACAAGAGGACTGTGAAAAGTTCCCATTGCAGACATTGGCAAAATTTCCATGGAAGTCAGTGGCATAGATTTTCATGGTTCATTCTAGATGGTAACATTTTTCTCCATCCAGGACAAGCTACCAGCACATAACTCTCTACTTCTTTTCTTCCTGTATATCCCACTCCCTGGTGTTGAAAGTTACAACCCCAGAAGAGTTCAGGTGATACATTTTAAATTGCTGTATGAAGGTGTTACACAAGTAGCAGGGCAAGTTGATTCACTTTTGTTACTGCTTGTGTAAATCAGAATAAGGTAGGAATCCAGTACTGATAGATTTAGAAGGAAAAAAAAAAAGTTGCTATAAAGGCATAAATATGTTTGCTTTCATTCCCTAAACACATGTAGCCTAGTAATGAAGCTGCTGCAAAATATTTTTTTCTTTTATATTACCATCTCCATGATGACAGAGAAATTGCAATCTTCACTTTTCTGTAATATTACTCAATTTGAGAGTGCAGTGTGCCCTGCTAGAAAAATCTAGACGAGTCTACCCAGTCAGATCTACTGTGATTGCTGCACTTACTTTCTTTTATCCAGTCTCACAACAAACAGGCTCATGCTCTTATTTGTAGTAACTATGGAAACTTTAGAAGCTCTCTTTCTAAAGCTGACCATACAATAAAGTGCTTAAAGTGTTGGTAGGATTAGAGACTCCAGAATATGTTTAATTTTCTCTCTGTGTCTCTGTCTTTGGAGAGGAGCAAGAGGGTAATGTGAATATTAGCTGGAGACTAGCTTTAATCTCTGCTGACACTTAAGTCTGTCTAGGTCTGCACACAGCCATCCAAAGGTCTTAGCCTCTCACAGCATGTGAACAAGGGAAATCATGCATATTCATGACTAAATTTACAATGGAAACCCTAGGTACAGAAAAGAGGGTTTGAATGAGTGAAAACGTTATTGAAACCATTTTGCAGCTTCAGCTACAGTAGTCAATAATGATAAATGCCATAATGATGATAGGGTTCATAAGATAATGGGGATGTCTTAGATATTATGTAAGCATGAATGGATATGATAATAGGAAAACATCGTTTGCTGTGGGGTTTGGCATTGGTTTTGTGCCGAAGGGCATAAAGATGATGGTAACAGGATTATTCCCAAGACTGATACACAACAAAAAGAAATAAATTTGAGAGTACTTTTTTTCTCTGTGTGGCATTTTGCATGATGGAGAACTGCCACTTTTTTTTTTTTTTTTCTAGGAGGTATCCTTTTGTGCAAGTGCTTTATTTTATGCAGAGCTGTATTTTAGGAACAAGAGAAGTCTGCCCCTCATCCCAGGAGCAGAGCCAGGGAGGGTGGTAGCATGTTTCTCACAGTCCATTGGGAGGATTTTATGTTGCTTTTTGGCACTCATGAAATCAGGCCTCAAAAAGACCTGCTGAGTATCAGCCTTTGTTTATCTGCATTTGTTGACTTCTATACTGTACAATTCTGAAACTTTTTCTCACTACTGGAGCTGACAAGGCGGATTCTACTTATAAATGATTGCATTTCTTTGGTATTTTATTGTAGGTTTATATACTCAAACATTCCATTTATGTAACTTAAATGTAATTTGGCGCTTGCCTTTTCACTTAACCACAGTAGCGATGCACTCACAGAAGGGAACACAGTGATAGTCTGTGTCATTTTCACCTCTTGGCGATTTGATGTAATATGTGGGGGTTTTTTTTTTTGTTCTTAATTTCTACCCTAAGTCACATCAGGATTTTTTTAAATGAAGGTGATATGCAGCATATGCCCTGACAGCTTGAAGAACTCTGCCAGAGAAAAACCCTAGATTGTTACTGCTTTGCCATTTTTGAATTTTGGTTCTGGGCTGCATGAACATGAAAATAAACTGCTGTTACACAGCAGGGAGCTGTTTCAGTGTTGCAGGCAAGTGCAGGATTGTTCCTACCATGTGTCTTTCCTGTGATGTTTGTCTAAAGTACTTTATTTAAAACTCTTTTCTTTCTGTTGACAGTTCACAGAATGTTGTTAGAGGCTGGAAGGGATGT
>VWYK01071537.1:31210-46841 GCA_013399775.1 Semnornis frantzii | reverse complement strand
TAGCCACGGAGACCTGCCCCTGCAAGGGCAGCCTGAGAGCCACCAGAGGTCCCATGGCTGCAGCAGAACTGCCCCTGGCTTCTGCCCATGTTTGTGGCACTTCAGCAGCCTCCACCCTGGCCCCTGCTGTGACCAGCCTGTCCTGGCTCTCGTTGCCCTGGCGTTTGGGTTCCCAGCAGGACCCTGGGAGGTGATGTTAGCAGCAGGCCCTGCAGTGCCCTGCAGTGCTTGCTGGGCACTCGAGCTGGGGGCTTTGGGTCGCTTTGATCATGCTCTGTTTGCATTCGTTCCTGGGGGGTGGTGCAGGATAGCCCCGGGGCTGGCAGCTGCTGTTGCTGGCACTCTGCAAACACAAAGTGACTGCCAGTGCTGGCTGGGCTCTCGCCCTGCAGGGGCTGGGGCTGCTGTCCCCCTCCGGGGCATGCCGTGGTGGAGCTCTGAGAGCCCTGTGTGCCATCGCAGCCCAAAGCAGAGTGCTGCCAGCAGCGCGGCTGGCACTACTCAAGGTCCTGCAGGTCTCTAGCCCTCAGTGAGTGGCTCTTGGCAGGGCTTTGGCTGCCATGGGGGAGGCACAGCACAACCACTCTGGCACTGGGAGCTGTGCTGCCAGAGCAGCATGGGCATGGCTGCTGCAGCCATCAGCTGCCTCTGTCTAGTTTGAGGACACGAGAAACAGAGATAAAGTTTTGGGGCATTTTTGTCTTGTGGATTCTTGTGCACCTTAGGACACTGGGCAAGGCCCTGGTTCCCTGCGCCCCAGAGGCAGCACCAACCGTGTCTGGGCTCGAGGCAGTGCCCATCTCACTCTGCTGATGCTCCTCAGGTGCCCCTGCCCTGCCCAGGACTGCATGCCCTTTGCTATTAAACTCTAGACTGCCTCCTGGCTGGACTATTTTCTGCTCCAGGTGGGGGTGTGCCCAGGAAGGGGCCTGTGGCTGCAGCAGGGCTGTGCTGGCATGGCACAGTGTGAGCAGTGAGGGCAAGGGGCTGCAGAGTGCTGCTGCAGAAAGAGGTGCACCTATGTGGTGGGGAGCACCAGGGCTTTGCTGCCAGGCAGCTGCCTGTGGTGCCAGGAGACTCATCCTGCTGGGGCTGGAGTCTGGAACAGCTTGGTCCTGGCAGAGCAGGCAGCTCATGGGGGAGGCATTCCCAGGCACCCTGCACTAACGCGTGTGGCATGGGCAGAAATCTCTCTAGGTGGTAGCCACTGGAGTGCCCTGGAAACCTTCATCATCTTCTCCAAGAGCCTGAGCTTGCCCAGCCAGCCCTGCAGCTTGGCACCAGCTTGCCCAGGCTTGCTCCCAAGCAGCCAGGCTCTGGAGGCCTGGGGCTGCCAGCCACATGTGTATGCAGGCATCCTCACGTATGCCAGGCAGGAGGGCTGCTGCTTGGGGTGCCAGGGCCAGAAGGGGGACTCTGGAGACCTCCTGCCCAAGGAGCCATGGCTGTGGTTGGCAGCTGTTGCTCACGGCTCCTTCCAGCCACCTCAGCCAAGCATGGATCAAGCCAGGGCTTGGTTCCCCTTCAACTCCTCCTGCCCAGGGCTGCCCACAGCTCCCAGCTGAGCGGTTGGCAGCTGCAGGAGGTCTCTGGGATGGCTCCATGGCATGTGAAGGCAGCTGGCTCCCTGCAGCTGCTCCACCACTCCTGCTTGTGGGCACCATGGTACCATGTCACAGGTTGGGTTGGAAGGGACCTCGACGATTGTCTAGTTCCAAACCCCCTGCCACAGGCAAGAGCCAGCTCCTGCCTGGCATTGCCACCAACCTGAGCCAAAGCACAGGGATGAGTTCTGCCCCAGGGCTCCAGCACCCCCACACCAATGAAGTTTCTTCTCATGTTTAGATGGAATCTATTGGTTCAGGCTTATTGCCATGATCTCCTGCCCTGTCCCCACTGAGCATCCATGCCAAGGGAGCCCCAGGTACCACACCCACCCCGAGACCCCACCACAGAGGGGCTGCAGAAGTCTGCCTGCCTGGGGCTGGGGTTCAGCCTGGGATGGAGCCTGCTGGGTGCTGGTGGACTCACACCCCGTGCTTGGGCAGTGCCAAGCTCAGACCTGGACTGGAGGCTTGCCCAGCACAAGGAGTGAGTTTGGCCTGGTTCGGGACAGGGAGATGACTTCAGTGCAGGTAAGAGCTGACCTGGAGTGGTTTACTGCTTGCCTTGCTCCCTGTGAAATCAGCAGGAGGTTGTCCTGCAGAGCATCACAGCCCAACCCTGCCATCCCAACACCTCTTGGAAAGGGGCTGCCCAGTGGTGATTCCCCAGTGGGCACAAGTCAGTGCCAGGTGAGGGTCTTCATCCTGTCCCCTCCACACTGCCCAAGGAGCCTCCCATGCCTCCCCTCCCCTGGCCACCCCCTGCCCTATGCTGTCTCATGGTGCAAGAGCTCATCTTGGCAGCAGCAGCTCTGCTCCAGCCAGGCCTCCCGGCACCTGCTGGAGGTCCTGGTGGGGCTAGGCTCAGCAGCAGCTCTGCTCTAGGTGCTGAAGGTCCTGGTGGGGCTGGGCTTAGCAGCAGCTCTGCTCCAGATGTGCCTCCAGACCCCTGCTGCAGGTCCTGGTTGGGCTCAGTGGCAGAACTCCTGCTCGATGCTCGCCATGAGCTCCTCCTCAGAGCAGTCGTAGGTGACCATGGAGTGTCCCAGGGGCTGTTCCCTGCTCCTTGGAGCACACCTGCTGGGCAAAGCAACCAGTTACTGGTGGCACCACAGCCAGCCAAGCCCTGGAGGCAGCAGCTGCCCCTGGTCCCATCTCCTCTTGCTGGGAATGGAAAGGTTGTGGGTTAGGACTGGGTCACATCCAGGTCCTGTTGGGTGAGGCCTTGAGCAGCCTGGGCTAGCAGAGGCTCGAGGATCATCCAGTTCCAACCCCAGCCCCCCTGCCATGGCAAAGGGGTTGGAACTGGATGGGCTTCAAGATCCCCTGCAGTCCAACCCATTCTAGGAAAGTCTCCAGAAGCTGGGCCATGTGGCTCCATGACATGCCAGAGAGGAGAGATTGTCCTCTCCAACAGCCCCAAAGCTGTCCCAGGCTCTTCACCATCTCTGTCAGGATGAGCTCTACCTCACCTTGGGCTTGCAGCTGGAGGGGGTTGGGTATTGGCATTGCCTTCAGTGAGAAAAGGAGGAGCTGCTGGTTTCTTAGCTGCTGTGCCCAGCACCATGGTGCTGCTGGGTTGCTGGTTGGTCTTCTCCAAACCATTCCAGGGGTGGAAAGTCAGATGGAGAAGAACCCTGAGGCTGTTCTAAGGAGGCTTTGCCACACAGGGCAGCTGCTCTCCTGCTGCTCTGCAGCAAGTGGCACCACTGCAGCCCTTCCTCTGCTCCTCTCAGTGCATGTCAGAGAGGCTTCTGCCCGGTCCAGCCTCTCTGACCCAGTTGGGTGAGGGCCATGCCCTGTGCATCAGAAGTGGTGATGTGATCCTGGAGCCACCTCCTGAGCAGCTGCTGTGGCACCAGGGCCCTGTGGGTGTCTGATGCTTGGTGACCTTTGAGGGCAGCTCTGCTGGCAGCAAGAGGGCAGCAAGGGCTACAAAGCTGCTGAGGGGCCTGGGGCATCTCTGTGGTGAGGACAGGCTGAGAGCCCTGGGGCTGGTTAGTCTGGAGAAGAGCAGTCTGTGGGGGATCTGATCAGTGCTGATCAATACCTCAAGGATAGGTGGCAGGAGGATGGGACCAGGCCTTGTTCAGTGGTGCCCAGTGCCAGGACAAGGGGAAAGAAGCAGAGGGTTCAGCAGGCAGAGGACAGGCTGTGGGTGCTCAGGGTCCAGAACATCTGGGGCCAGAAACCACTTTACAGCTTCCCACCTCGAGGCAGCCAGCAGCAGCTTCCCCTTGGTGCTCCACTCCTGCCAGCTGCTCCCTGCCCCCGAGCAGTGAGGGCAGCAAGGGGTACTCACTGGTGGGCAGCACTGCTGTCCTCTGGGCCTGGGGGGCTTCTGCTGGACGAGGTCTGGGAGAGAAGCAGAGTCACAGTTACACCGCCTCTGCCTTGCCCTGGGGGCACCTCAGCTGCAGGCCTGTGCCCAGCTCTGAAGCACCCAGACCTGGTCGAGTGGGGCCAGAGGGTGGCACAGGAAGGATCCGAGGGCTGGAAGCCCTCTGCGGGAGGGCAGGCTGAGCCAGCTGGGTTTGGTCAGCCTGGAGAAGGCTCCAGGGAGACCTCCTGGTGGCCCTTCAGCACAGCTCATCCTCAGCACCACCAGGCTGCTGCCCTGTGCCCTTCCAGCAGGCGAAGGATGCTCTTGTACCCTCAGCCCTGGGGGAGCCCAGGGCTGGAGACCCCAGGTCCCCAGGGGTGCTTTGGTGCTGCCCAGCTCCCAGCACTGCTGCCAGAGGAGGGGTTGGGATGGCTTCAGAGAGGTGACCTGTGCAGGGCCTTGTCCTGATTGCCTTCCCTGCTGTGAGCTGTTGGAAAAGACCTTTAGGGTCACTGAGTCCAACCAATGTTAGCCCTACCCAGCCCGGGGCCGTTGGGCTCCTGACCCGCTGCTGAGCCTTTGCCCGGCAGCACTGTGTGGAGGCAGCAGGGGTGGCTCAAGCCCCTAAGGCAGCCCCATCCATCACCAGCCTTTGCCACCTGGCCTGGCTGCCCACAGCTGCTGCCTGCTTGCTGCTGGAGGTCAAAGTGCACTGAGGTTCACGTGCAAACCTAGACCCTCATCTGAAAGTCATCCTCCAGCCCAGCCCCTTCCTTCTCTGCCCACCCTCCACCTGGCACAGGGCAAAGCAGGCAGGTTCCTGCCCTGGGAAGCCGCAGCGGGAAGCAGCGGCAGGGCTGGTATCCGCTGCCAGGAACCTCCTCCGGCAGCCTCCCGGGCAGGGAGGGACTGCAGCTTGCACAAGGGCAGGCAGTAAACAGCCGGAGCTGGCTGCTGCCTCCGCTCCACGCCTCGGCCAGAGCTCTGCAGCCCGCCAGGAGCCGCAGCAGCCCACGGCGGCTGCCGGCACCGCCTCAGCTCCGGGGGAGGAAATGCCGCCTGGGAGGGCTCCGGATGAGAAAGTGCTCTCTAGGTAAGAGAGTGGCCCCAAGAAGAGGTCCGGGTAAGAGAGTGCCCCTAAGAAGAGGCATGGAACTGGGGGTTGGAAAGGGGCTCTGGGCACCACTGCCCAGGGAGGTGGTGGAGGTGTTCAAAGCCAGGTTGAGCACCCTGGGCTGGTGGGGGGTGTCCTTGCCCATGGCAGGGGGTTGGGACTGGATTATCCTGGAGGTCCCTTCCAACCCATTCTATGATTCTATGAATCATCGACCTGCCACCACAGGGCCACTAAAGCTGCCCCAGAGTGCCATCGCCACACCTTTCTCGAACACCCCCGGGGATTCCACCACCCCCCCCGGGCAGCCTGTGCCAAGAGCTTCAGGTCTTCTGCACGATAACATCCAAAGAAGCTCTCTGCCTGCAACCAGAGCCGTGAACATCCCTCCCAAACTGCATCACTGGGCTTGGACCTGACGATCTCCAAAGGTCCCCTCCCAACCCCTACCACTCTGTAGAGTCATTAAAGTGGGAGAAGACCTCCAAGGGCACCAAAGTCCAACCTTTGACAGTCGTAACCAGGCACTGCATCAGGAGACTGCCAAGAGGCCACCTGACTACTCTGGGTACCCAACCCCTCCCCCCCCGCCACCCCGCTGGGTTCGGAGGGTCCTCATGGACCCTCCAAGGCTTAATGGTGGTTCCAGTCCTACTGAGAAGCTCTGGGGACCACCGCCCCCTGCCCCCATACCCTAGGTGGGTCGAGGATTTACCTCCTGCTCAGGCTGAGTCCCACCACCTCCTTCAACCTCCTCCTCGGTGCCCCGGGTTTCATGACCGGGGTTGGGCAAAGCCACCGGCACCGTTCCGCCTTCTGCCAGCAGCTCCTGGTTCGCCGCCGCCCGCCGCCGGCGCCGGCTGCTGCCACTGCCCATGGCCGCTGCGGGTCCCGGAGCCGAGGGGCGGTGAAAAGCGGCCGCGGAGGGGAGGGGATGGGGGCGGAGGCGTTTCCAAGCCGCTTTTGGAGCTCGGATGGAGTCCTCGCTCCATAAAATGCCTTCACAACAGCCTCTCGGCTCCAAATCATCTCCAAAACTCACCGCGCACCTCCGAATCTTCTGCATCCCAGCCCCTCGACTCCCAATCCTCTCCGGCCCAGCCCCTCGGCTCCAAACTCCATCCCAGCCCCTCGGCTCTGAATCTTCTCCTAGCCCAATCCCTCCTCTCCAGATCTTCTCCCAGCCCAGTCCCTCATCTCAAAGCCTTCCAAACCCGTAGGGACCTGTGGACCTCTGTAAAACAGCACAGCCCACCTGGAGCAGGTGCGGGGCACTGAGTGGCACTTCTGGCAGTGTCACAGAATGGTTTGAGCTGGAGAAGCTCTTTCAGATCCTCCAGTCCAGCCATTCTCTGACTCTGCCCAGGCTGGGGCTGAGCCATGGTCCCCAGCACCTCACCTCTGGTGCTCTGAGACATCTCCAGGGATGGGGAATTTATCTGCTCTTGGACTGAGCAGTGAACCAGGGGAGTTTTGGGGAGGCCCCAGAGTAAGGACAGAGCCACTCTGCTCCCCAGCAGCCTGCTTGAAGAAAAGGTTGTGCTCTGCCTCCTGGTGAGGCCCTTGTCTGCAGCAGGTGGGCAGTGGGAGGGAGAACATGGCCCTGCTGCCAAGGCAGAGGCTGGTGAGAGCAGGAGGAGTGGAGGTGGGAGCCCTCTGCCTGCTCCTCACCCTGACTGCAGTGACTGCACCAGTTGGGTCCTTAACCAGCAAGCCAAAGGCAGGAGCCTGTGCTGGGGGAGGAGAGGCAATGAGAGCTCATCTCGTGGCTGAGGCTGAGATGGTCACAGTGGGCTCTGCCAGCAAGGTCCTGTGGTGACAGGACAAGGTGGGTGGCTTGGCCCCAGAGGGAGATTCAGGCTGGAGAGAAGGGAGAAACGTTTGACACTGAGGCTGGGGAGGGCCTGGCCCACGGTGCCCAGAGAGCTGGGTGATGCCCCATCCCTGGCATTGTTGTGGGTCAGGCTGTCTGTGGCTGTGAGCAACCTGCTCTGGTTGGGGATGTCCCTGCTGGCAGCAGGGGTTGGGCTGGATGAGCCCTGGAGAACCTTTCCAGCCCGGGGCATTCTGTGGCTGTATGATGACAGGACTCAGGCCCCTGGCCCTGCTGGGTGCAGCCAGGGAGCTCAGTGCCAAGCTTCAGCTCCAGCTGCTTCCCTGCAGGGCCCCAGCCTGGCTGCTGGCATCCCAGCAAGGAGATCCCACGGCTGCTTCCCGCGTGAGAGCTAAGCACCACTGACAGCAGAGAGGGTCTGGGTTGGGTGGGGGCAGAGGCAGTCCCCTGGCTCTGCTGGGGCTCTGCTGCCTTCTGCCCTCTTTTGGCCTGAGGGGAGCAGTTCTGGGGCTGTCCCCGCGTGGGCTCCTGGGGGGCTGCGGGATGAGGTTCACCAAGCCTGGCATGTCCCTCCCCACGGGGAAGGGCTCTGCAGGCATCAGGGACAGAAAAGTGTTCTCAAGAAGCAGCGCGCAGACTCCTCCTCTTCCACCCCCTCTTCCTCCTCCTCCTCCCCGCAGCACTCTGTGGGACTGGAGCCTGCTGCAGACGTTCTTGGCTGTCCCTGCGGAAGCAGCTGAGGGCAGCTCCTCCAGGAGCTCTGCCAGCAGCAGCCCTCCGGTGGGTTTGCAGCAGCTGCAGCCTGCAAGGCTTGGAGCAGAGGTGGCCGCGGAGCTGCTGAGCTCCGGCAGGGACACGAAGGACTCTGCAGGACTGCTGGGAAACTTTTCCAGGAGGGAAGCAGGAGTGGGAGGAGGACTCAGGGCAGTCAGGCAGCAGATATCTGTGTGCAGGCACTGGTGGCTTTGAGCACTGCTTCCCAGCAGGGTCAGTGGGTGCCACTTTGGCTGCCTTTCAAGAGCAAGGGCTGAAAGCAGTGCCATGTGCCATGTGCATGTGGCAATGGCATCTGGGCCCTTGGCATCCAAAGTGCAGCGATGAGAGAGCCTCCAGCTCCCAGCCTCTGGAGTCTGGTGTGGGCTTTTCTGGAGGGTGATGCTGAAGGCAGCTGGCAGGTGGCCAGGTGCCCTCCTCTGAGTCCTGCTGTGCTGGTCCCCTCAGCCTCTGCTCTGGGGAGGGCAAAGATGGGCTGGGTGCAAAGGCTGCCCACCTCTGCTAGCACTCCTTCAGGAGAACAGTGAGGGATGGAGCTCTGCCCAGAGGGACACAGCCTTGCCTGGCAACTGCTCTCGCCCACCGGAGCCACCACCACTGACCCATGCTGCTGTCCTGCTGGACCTCCAGGAGCACAGGGCCATGTGGAGGGGGCACATGGAGCTACCCAGACAGGACAGGGCCTCCAGACCTGACTCATGCCCCAAGCAGGAGACCCAAACAGAGCAAGGTTGCCTGATGCCAAGACTCGTGCCAGGTGCCCTCCCGTGCCCAGGCTGCAGGCAGCAGTCACTGCTGTCTCTCCTTGAGGGGGCAGGCCATGGGAAAAGTGGTTCCAGCCCCAGCCCAGCCCAGGCACTCGGCTCTTGCCTTGTCCCCAGCACAGAGGTGTGGGGTGGTCTCACAGACCCTGCCCCACACCTCAGTGCAGCCTCCCAGTCCTGGAGGCCTTCTGCCTAAAGCAGCCAAGGGCTTATGTGCTCCACAGCTGGAGCCTTTTGCTTGCAGGGCTTTGGTCCAGCCCCTGAAGCACCTCCCTGCCCACGGGACCTGCACAACCATCCCCCAGAGTCGGCAGCATTGGTGCACAGAGGGGCTGGGGGCAGACCCACACATGCTGTGCCCCACGGGGTGGTTGGAACTGGGGTGTGATGGGCAGCTGAGGCACCACCAGCAGGCACTCCACTGTTCTTATCTGTGGAGCTGGCATGGGGAGGTAAGAGCAGTGCTGCAATGTCACACCTACAGACTGAGAAATTCGTGGAATGGGTTGGGTTGGAAGGGACCTCAAAGATCCTCCAGCCCCAACCCCTGCCATGGGCAGGGACACCTCCTACCAGCCCAGGTTGCTCAAGGCCTAATCCAGCCTGGCCCTGAACACCTCCAGGGAAGGGACATCCACAGCCCCCCTGGGCAGTCTGTGCCAGTCTCTCCTCACCCTCACTGCCAAGAATTTCTTCCTCATCTCCACTCTCACTCTCCCCTCTCCCAGCTCAAAGCCATTGTGCCTCATCCTGGCACTGCTAGCCCTTGTCAGAAGTCCCTCCTCATCTCTCCTGCAGCCCCTCAGGCACTGTCAGGCTGCTCTGAGGTCTGCCTGCAGCCTTCTCCTCTCCGCATGCCCCCAGCTCTCCCTGCCTGTCCCTACAGGGGAGGTTCTGCAGCCTCTGATCGCCTCGGACCCGCTCCAGCAGTTCCATGCCTGTGCTGGGGGCACCAGCACTGGATGCAGGGCTGCAGTGTGGCCTCCTGAGAGCCGAGCAGAGGGGCAGAATCCCCTCCCTTGGCCCACAGCAGCTCCTGCCACGCTCCAGGAAGAAAGCAGTTAAGAGTTGTCCTGCACGGAGCAGGGGGAAGCCTCCGTGACCGTCGGGGCTGGTGCCCCCGGTGCCCCGAGTCACTCATTAACCTGCCTGCCAGCGTTAACTGCGGCACAGCACCGGCAGGGCGGGGGTGGGAAGGGAGCTTAGCTGCTCCGACCCCCTGCTAGAGGTGGGCACCCGCAGCAGCCTGCTCAGTGTCCAGGGGGCTGCAATTTCTCCAGAGGAAGGGACTCCACGGCCTCTCTGGGCAGCCTGCTCCGGGCCTCCTGCACCCTCACACCAGACAAGTTTCCGCCTGTTCAGCTGGAACCTTCTGGGTTCCACTTTGTGCCCATTGCCCCTTGTCCTGTCCCTGGGCACCACTGACAAGAGCCTGGCACCTTCTCCTTGTCCCCCACAGCCCCTTTAGCTCTCACTGAGCATTGAGCAGATCCCCTCCTGCAGCCTTCAGCCTCTCCTCCTCACAGAGCTGCTCCAGGCCCCTCAGCACCTTCAGAGCCTGCCCTGGACNAACCTTCTGGGTTCCACTTTGTGCCCATTGCCCCTTGTCCTGTCCCTGGGCACCACTGACAAGAGCCTGGCACCTTCTCCTTGTCCCCCACAGCCCCTTTAGCTCTCACTGAGCATTGAGCAGATCCCCTCCTGCAGCCTTCAGCCTCTCCTCCTCACAGAGCTGCTCCAGGCCCCTCAGCACCTTCAGAGCCTGCCCTGGACTCTCTCCAGCAGATCCCTATCCCCCTGCAGCTGGGGTGCCCACAGCTGGACCCAGCACTGCAGCTGTGGCCTCAGCAGGGCATAGCGGAGGGGCAGGAGAACCTCCCCGAGCCTGCTGGCCACGCTCCTCTGAATGCCCTCCAGCTGCCCACAGCTCTGCCCCCAGACCTGCTGCAGGTCTTCAGCCTCTGCTTTGGTGCAGAGACCTCCTGGCCCACTCCAGCCCCCTCCCATGGGGAGAGGCAGTGAGAGGTGAAGGCTGGGCTGGAGGAGAGCCCGAGACAGAGCCAGCCTGGGCTGCTGGGCACACGAGTGGGAGCTGCAGCGCTGCCACGCAGGGGCACGGCTGTGAGTGGCACCGAGAGCAAGGGGCCAGGGCGCTGAGCCGGCAGTCGATGGCTGGCAGCTTCTGTTCCCAGGCTGGCCTCAGACCCACTGCTGCTGACAGCGCCGCGGCGTGCCCAGGGTCCCTGGTCCTGCCAGGCGCTGCGAGATGTCTGCTGGGCAGTGGGGCAGGCAACTCCTTCACTGCAGAGAAGGATGGGGCAGGGGCGCGCCGGGGAGATGCCCAAATCTTCCCCGAACCCAGCCCCTCCTCCACATCTTCTCCCAGCCCAGCCCCTCCTCATTGCGGGAGAGCCTCAGCCAGAGGAGGGCTGGAGCCTGCCCTGCTCTAACTGGCAGAGCCTGGCGCTGGGCTGCCCTGCACACAGCCTGCTGGGCACGGCTGTGGGGTGAGTGAGTTCTGCTCCAGCAGAGTCCTTCCAACACGTCCCGGGGCTTGCTGCAGCCTGGCAGCGGCAGCAAATTCTGCTCCCTGCTCCCCACGGGAAGGGCTCCGCGGAGCACGGGGACGAGGAGCCAGCCCCTGCCCCCACCGCGCTGCCCTCCCCTGCTCTGGCCTTGCTGTTCCCTTCGGGAACATGGAGCAATCCTTCCTCTGGGAGCACCTCAGCCCACGGCAACCGCAGCAAGCCCCTGTCCCAGACCCCTGCGTGCTGTAGGGCACAGCTGGAGCCTCCTGACCTGTGTCCCACCCCCCAGCTGGCAAAGCCCTTCGTGCTGAGCGCAGAGGAAGAGAGGAGTTTCCACGGGCCCTCGCCAGCCTCCAGAGGAGGTGGTGCCCGCTGCTAGTGTTGTGGCCCCGGCAGCCGCTTCACCCACGACTGCAGGCCACTGGGTGTGGGTACCAAGGCGTGGGGTTGGTCCGAGCTGGCTGCTGGTCGCTGTGCTTCATCAGAGCACGAAGGTGCCCCCCAGCTCCACTTGGCCCTCTCACCCTCAGCCCAGCCTGGCTTCAGCCGGCCCTGCTCACCCCAAGTCCCAGTGCCACCACCTCTCCCAAGAGGGGTGCCCTGCCCCAGCCTGCCTGGGCTGCCCTCCAGCCGCAGCCTGGGACTCTCCTGCTGTGGCTGCCCAGCCCTGCCCTGCCCCTGGCTTTGTGCAGGACTCTGGGTGCCCTTTGGAGGTGTCCGCTGCTGACTGTGGAGCAGACCCCAGGGAGCAGGGAGCAGAGCTGCTCTGCAGGGATCTCATCGGTGTCTGAAGCTACTTGGCCAGGGGTAGGCATCCCTTTCCCAGAAGGAACTTTGCTCCTGTTCCAGTCCCGTGAGGTGGAGGAGGCTGAAGTCTCCCAGACCTGGCTGGGCTCAGCATGCCCAACAGCCAGGCACCATGTCCCAGACTCCAGCAAAGCCAACGTGCTGCAGGCTTGCACAAGCCTGGGGTGGGCCCTCAAAGCCTGCTGGAATCTTCTTCAGATCATTCTTCAGATCATGCCCTCCATGAGCCTCTAAGCTGGAGGCCACCAGAGAAGTGTGCAGCTGCAAGGCTCTGTCGTCCCTGCCCTGCTGGAAGAGTGCAGCCAGCACGGACAGCTGGAGCACAACAGACCAGAGGCAGGGTCATTTGTCTCAGTCCTTTCATGCCAACCTAGACCAGGTGACTTCTTGGGGCAGGAGTGCCAGCAAACACCAGGTCACCAGGCGCCCACCTTGTTGAAGACAATTTACATCTTCCAGGGTAAAGAAATGTCCTGGAGAGGAAAAGTTCCCTGGGGCAGACAGAGAAGGGGTGGGGGTACCTAAGAGCTTGGACTCCCCAGCAGGTGAGGAAGGTTTGGGGGAGTCCCAAGCTGCCTGATGATGACTCCCTGAAATGTGTTGCAGTCCTGGCTTTGCCTCCTCGTGGTCCGAGGCTGGTTGGCTTTGAAGCCCTTCAGAAGGTCTCCTGGCTGCTCTGCCAAGGTGCCAGGCTTGTTTTCTGGAGCATGAGGGAATGGGTAGGCCAGACCACTTGGCACGGGGTGTACAAAAGCAGAGGCTCCACACAAACATCATGAGCCTGCCCAGAACCAGGACCTGGGGCTGCCTCCCTCCACAGGCAGCTGTGGGTGAGTAAGGGCTAAGGAATGTACCCCGAGCAGAGCCCTCCTGGGTGGCTGCTGCTGGAGAAGCACTGGCCTGGAATTTTCCATCCGTGCAGGAGATCAGCTGGAGCCTCCCTGAGATGAGTGCAGGAGCTGAGACCAAAACCTGCCTGAGGCAAGCCAAGAGTGGGCCAAAAGTCTTCTGCTGGTGCCATTGCTGCCTTCTGCTGTAGGAGACAAGGTGGTGGTGGTGCCAGGGAGCAGCAAGTGCCAGGACTGGGTCTCACTGGTGCAGCTCTACAGCCTGCCCACATCCTGAAGGTGACTCTGCCCCTCTGGAGCCCTGTGTCCAGCCCTGCAGCCTCCAGCATCAGAGGGACATAGAGCAGATCCAGAGGGGTGCCCAGAGGGCTGCAGGACCTGCCCCATGGGGACAGACTGGCAGAGCTGGAGCTGTTCAGCCTGGGGAGGAGAAGGCTCCAGGGAGACAGACCTCAGAGCGGCCTTCCACTGCCTGAAGGGGCTCCAGGAGAGCTGGGGAGGGACTTAGGACAAGGGCTGGCAGTGCCAGGACTGAGGGACAATGGCTTCAGACTGGAAGAAGCTGGACTGAGATGAGGCATTAGGAAGAAATCCTTCACCTTCCAAAGCTGCTGGAGAAAGCAGTCACTGAGACCACTGCTTGGCACCTTGGCAGTGCTGGCTGATGGCCTCCTCTTGCTCACCCACCCTGTCTCAGCTGATGTTTAAAGCTTTGAGGTTTCTCCTTGCTGCATGTGGAGCTCAGGCTTTGGGATCTCCAAGCCTGAGCAGGAAGCCTTCCACACAAAGCTCCATCAGCCCTGCCAGACTGGTGAGGATGTCAGGGTCCGAGGTGGGTGGCAGTGGCTGGGTCAGGCCATGCAAACCAAGCACCCCCCTGGGACCAGGGGAAAGCTGCCAGCAGGCAGTGTCCTTGGCCCACATCTGCCACCGAGCTCTCCTCACCAGCTCTCATCAGCCACACCAGCTGTGCAGTGGAGGGGGGGCGTCAGTCACTGTCAGTCCATCCTGTGGGCAAAACCAACCCCGAGCAAGGCAGAGCCTGCCCTGGGAAATGCCCGAGGCCAGTGGGAGGTCAGTGAGGAGCCAGGCTCATCACGATGAAGCATGTGATGAGGATGTGGGGTTTGGAGGCCATAAGCTGTGCCTGGTGGAAAGGGTCTTTGCCATGGTGGCACTGAGAACAGCACAGCAGCCACGGCTGGGGTAGAGGCTGCTGAGCCACATCTGCAGCTGCTGAGGCAACCCAGGGCCTGCCTGGTTACTGCTGGCAGCTCAAGGTGGCAGCCTGCAGGAGGACCTCTGTGAGCAGCAGGTCACACCACACCCCCTGCCCCTGCTCTTCCTCCTGCCTTCCTGAGCATCCAAAGCCCTGCGAGTGGCAGGGGCCCGAAGGCAGCTCCAGCCTTGGGCTGCTCCTTCTCCAGCATGGGCACTGCCAGAGCAGCTGCCAACCTTCTCTGCTTTCCAGCCCCCAGCCAGAGCTGTGGTGCCAAGCTGGCACCTCAGGGCAGGGCACAGCTAGCTGAAGTCCCTGCGATGGGCTTCCAAGAAGAGTGGCTGGGCTGCAGTGATAGCAAGGCCATCACACCATGGTGACCCACCAGGGCCTGTGGGCTGGTGGCTTTGGGCTCCTTTGCTGGGGCAGGAGAGCAAATGAGGCTGGGGTGGGCAGAGTGCAGCAANCCTCCCTGCCAGCAGCTGGACAAGTGGCAGAAGATAGCAGGGTGCCTTTTGGGAGCTGCTTGGCACTCCTGTCCCCTGGGACCTGCTTTCCTGGGGCAGAGAGGGAGCATGTCCATGCCTGTCCAGGCTGCCTACTTGGATGGAGTTTTCCTGGAACCATAGAATGATTTGGGCTGGAGAAGGCCTCTGAGAGCAGCCAGTCCCACACCAACCCAGCATCACCATGGCTGCTAAACCATGGCCCAAGTGCCAAGGCCACACAGTGCTGGAACACGTCCAGGCATGGGGACTGCACCGCTTCCCTGGGCAGCCTGTCCCAGTCCCTGACCACTCTTGCACCAAAGACATTTTCCCTTCTCTCCAACCCAACCTTGCCCTGGCACCACTCCAGGCCATTTCCTCTGTTTCTGTGATGCTCATTCTCCTGGGATGGAGAAGTGCGTTTAGAGTTGTGCCCTGCTTACAGGACAGCTGGGGTCTGGTGACAGCTGGAAGGTGACAGCTGCCTACATTCATCTTGTGTTGGGGTAATCTTCCCAAAGAAGAAAAGCAAAACGTCAAACCCAGCTTTCTCCCCAGCCTTTCAAGCTGCCCAGGCTTTCCAGCAGGAGAAATGAAGTAAAGAGAAGCAGGCTGGGAGAGCTGAGGCTGTGCAGCCTGGAGAAGGCTCCAGCAAGACCTCAGAGCAGCCTTCCAGTCGCTGCAGGGCTCCAGGACAGCTGGGGAGGGACTTCTGACAAGAGCTGGGGGTGACAGGACAAGGGACAATGTCTCTGAGCTGGAGATGAGAAGGAAATTCTTGAGAGTGATGGTGGTGAGACACTGGCAGAGGTTGCCCAGGAAGGCTGTGGATGCCCTCTCCCTGGAAGCGTCCAAGGCCAGGTTGGATGAAGCCTTGAGCAGCCTGGGCTGGTGGAGGTGTCCTTGCCATGGCCGGGGGTTGCAGCTGTATGATGTTCCAGGTCCCTTCCAACCCGAACCATTCTGTGGTGCCATGAAACAGTGCAGGGCCGACTGCCCATCCCCGGAGGTGTTTCGGGGCAGAGGTGTGCCGTGGGTTAGCCGCAGCCTGGGCAGAGTCAGATCGTGCTTAGACCTCAGGACCCTAGAGGGCTTTTCCCACCCGAACCACACTACGGTCCCACCAGCCCGGTGGGTGGCCCCTGCCCGGCTCCCGTTCCCGCCGGCGCGCCGTGCACTGCCATTTCGCGCCGAGCGGCGCTCGAGGGGGCGTGGCCTCCGCTGGCGCGAAAGCGAGGGGCTAGGCTGTCCCTCCCACCGCCACGGCCACAACGGGAGGCGGGGCCGCGGCCGGCGCGGCCGCCAATGGGAGTGCGTGGGCGGGCCGT
>VWYK01071537.1:2012-27899 GCA_013399775.1 Semnornis frantzii | reverse complement strand
GTGGGTGAGAGAAGACAGCTGAGGGCTACACACAGGGCTGGACTGGCACAGAAAGGGGCAGGAGGCTTCAGGAGCAGGGTGAAGTGCAGTGGATGCTCCCTGTGCTGGTGTCCCCTGCTGAAAACTTTCCCTTCCCCAGGGAGTTCCTTTTCAATGCCATCGAGACACTGCCCTGTGTGAAGAAGAAGGCTGACTGGGCCCTGTGCTGGATTGGGGACAAGGAAGCCACCTATGGTGAGTACCTCTCTGGGAACCTCAGGGGAATTCCCTCTCTGTCAGAGGAGCCACCACTGCTCCTGGAGGCTTCACAGCTCCTGGGGTGGTGGTGTCCTGGGAGGGCTCTCTGGTGTAGCTCTGGAGGCAGCAAACCTTCACCTTGCAGGTGTGCTCCTGGCAGGCATCCCTGTCCTGCTGCTGGTGTTCTGGGCAGTGGCAGCTCATGGCACCCTCACTGCCTGGTGGGAGAGGCTGGAGGGGACCTTGGAGCTCAGCCAGTTCCAATCCCCTTGCTGTGGGCCACCAACCACGCAGGGGGGCTTGAGCTTGATGACCTCTAACAGCCTCCTTCCTCCTCCTCAGAGGATGCAGGCCCCTGCTCTGTCTGCAGTCTCAGCTTTGTGTGATAGTTGCCACCAACCTTCCCTCCCTAGGAGAACGTGTGGTGGCCTTTGCAGCAGTGGAAGGCATTTTCTTTTCTGGCTCTTTTGCATCCATCTTCTGGCTGAAGAAGAGAGGGCTGATGCCTGGCCTCACCTTCTCCAATGAGCTCATCAGCAGGGATGAGGTAAGGAGCAGCAGCTTCCAGTGATGGTGCCCACACCAAAGCTTCTAAACATCTCACACATTTAATACTCTTGCTGCAAGAGTATGAAAGAACTTGCAGCACTTCTCCTCCAGAGTGGTTTCAGGCCAAATAACCTAGAATGGGTTGGGTTGGATGTTGAATGTCACTTAGTTCCAAGCTGGAACTGGGTATCTTCAATCTCCCACCAGCCCAGGGTGATCAAGACCTCATCCAACCCAGCCTTGAGCCCCTCCAAGGAGGGGGCAGCCATATCCAGTCTCACCCCACCCTCACTACCAAGAACCTCTTCCTCCTCTCCAGTTTCAGTTTCCCCTTTCCCAGCTCAAAGCCATTGTCCCTCATCCTGGCACTGCCAGCCCTTGTCAGAAGTCCCTCCCCAGCTCTCCTACAGCCCCTACAGTTCTTGGAGGCAGGTCCTGGGGGTGGCTGCTGTGCTGCTGGGCTGAGTGGCTCTGAACTCCCTGACCCCTCTTTGCAGGGCCTGCACTGTGACTTTGCCTGCCTGATGTTCAAGCACTTGGTGCACAAACCCTCAGAGGAGAGAGTGAAGGAGATCATCACAAATGCTGTCCTCATTGAGCAGGTGATGGCCTGGCCTGGCCTGGCCTGCCCTAGCTGGGGGCTCCTGGCATGGCATTGACCTGGGTGGGCAGGGGGCGGGCAGCAGGTTCTGTGTGCCAAGTGCTGCTGTTCCTGCAGGAGTTCCTGACTGAGGCCCTGCCTGTGAAGCTGATTGGCATGAACTGCAGCCTGATGAAGCAGTACATCGAGTTCGTGGCTGACAGACTGATGCTGGAGCTGGGCTTCAGCAAGGTGAGGCTGGCACTGGGGAGGGTCTGCAGGGCAGCTCCTCAGGAGCAGCTGAGGGCAGAGCTCATGGCTCTCTAGCCCCAACAGGAGGCTGCTGTGAGGGGCAGGTTGGGCTCTGCTCCCCAGGCTCAGGGGATAGCAGGAGAGGAAATGGCCTGGAGTGGTGCCAGGGGAGGGTTAGGGTGCAGAGGATGGAAAGTGCCTTTGGTGCAAGAGTGGTGAGGGACTGGCACAGGCTGCCCAGGGAGGTGCTGCAGTCCCCATGCCTGGAGATAACCCAAAGCCACCTGGACATGTTCCTGTGTGACCTGGCATGGGTACTGCTGCCCTGGCAGGGAGCTTGGCCTTAGGGATCTCCAGAGGTCCCTCACAGCCCTCAGCACTGGTTCTGGGACTAGAGCACTGCCTTTGCATTCCAGATCTACAGAGCAGAGAACCCCTTTGATTTCATGGAGAACATCTCCCTGGAGGGCAAGACCAACTTCTTTGAGAAGAGAGTGGGTGAATACCAGAGGATGGGAGTCATGTCAAAGCCCACAGACAACTCCTTCACCCTGGATGCAGAGTTCTGAGTGGACTGAGGCCCCAGGAGCTGATGCCTGCTCCTCTCCTGCCTGGGAAAGGTGGAAGGCTTGGAGTCAGTGACTTGAGCCATCTACTAACTCCCTTCAAAAGGGGTGCTGCTGGTGCTTACACCAGCCCAGGAGGCTTTAGTGTAGCTCCTGCAGGGGACCCTCTCTATTAGCCTTTTCCAGGAGTGTTCTAGCAGGTTTAGATCTCTTCCAGCATCTGCCACTCAAAGGTGTGGGCACCTTCTGCAAATGAAGGCTTTGGGCATCCCAAGTGGAGGAGAAGCTCTGCTGGCAGGAGGGACTCAGCAGCTGGGAATTTGTAGTTTTTAATTCACTGAGCATTCTGCAGCAGTCTGGAGGGCAGCTACAGGACCTCCCTGCTCCCTTGGCAGCTTTGGAGTTGGCTTTTTTGCTCCAGTTTTAACTTGTACATAGGCACTTTAATGGTGACAGTAACACTTCTGGTGGTGCTTGCTGAGGGGAAGAGGCAGGACTCCAACTTTTAGACTGCTGGGACCTCTTTTTAATGCTTCTGTCTGGATGTGTAACAACTGGTGCTGCAAGTCAAAGTGGTGGTCTGGAAGCTGAACGGAAAGAAACTTGGTGTGGGAGGTGAAGAGCTGAATGAGTTGGACATCCTGGCCTACTGGAAACCAACCTGCAGCTGGCTTCTGGACTGCCTGCTCTTGCAGAGCTGGGGACAACTTCCTCATGATAATAAAAGCCTGGTTGTACTGCTGTGGTGCTGCTTCCAGTGGTCCAGGGCAGCTGGGAGCTTGGGCACAGATCAGGCTGGATGCAGAGGGGGTTGGGAGCAGCCCTGAAGAAAGAGCCTTGGGGGTGTTGGGTGCTGAGCAGCTGCCCAGCAGCCAGCAGTGCCCTCCTGCAGCCCTAAGGCAGCCAAGTGCTGGCTGCAGCCAGAGCAGTGTGGGCAGCAGAGGGGATTCTGCCCCTGGGCTCTGCTCAGACCTCACCTCCAGCACTGCCTCCTGTGCTGCTGTCCCCAGCAGGAGGAGGACACAGAGCTGCTGGAGAGAGGCCAGAGGAGGCCACAAAGATGCTGCCAGGGCTGGAGCAGCTCTGCTGTGGGCACAGGCTGAGGGAGCTGGGGGGTGCAGCCTGCAGAGGAGAAGGCTCCAGGGGCACCTCAGAGCTGCTGCCAGTGCCTGAAGGGAGCCTGCAGGAAGGCTGCAGAGGGACTTGTGCTGAGGGGGTCTGAGACAGCCCAAGGTGCCACAGCAGTTTACCTGGCAAAGCTCTTGGAGCAGCTCCTGACAGATCCCTCGTTGCTTCCTGCAAGCAACTGCAGCTGGCAGGCACCAGGGGGGCCTCTCGGCCAGGGGATGGTGCCAGGCACTGGCTGGCTTTGGAGCGCAGGTCACCGGCAAAGCTGGGCCGAGGTTTGGCTGCTGAGGCTGTGCCCTGGTCTGCAACTGCTCCCTGAGTGCAGGGGGGGCAGGTGCAGGTCCTGCTCTGCACAAGGTCTGGGAGCAGCTGAGAGAGTGACAGAATCGTGGCATGGGTTGGGTCGGAAGGGACCCCCAAGGTCATCTAGTTCCAAACGCCTGTCATGGGCTCCTGCCCGCAGCAGCAGGGTTGGAACTGGATGGTCTCTGAGCTCCCACCAGCCCAGGGTGCTCAAGGGCTCATCCAACCTGGCCTTCAGGGAGGAGGCAGCCACAACCTCTCTCCCCCCCGTCAGTTTCTTCAGTCTCCCCTCCGCCAGCTCCAAGCCATTGTCTCTTGTCCTGTCACTCCCAGCCCTCCTGCAGTCACTGGAGGTTTCAGGAGGGGGCTTGGACCTGAAACCCCCACCCCTAGCAGCAGGCCCTGGCTCTAGATGTGGCAGCTCTGGGGGTATTAAGTACCCAGAAGGTGCCAGAGACTCTTGGAGGTCTCTTCAATTACTTCTCCCCGAAGGATCTCAGAAGGGTTTGTTTTTGACTGCTTATGGCAACAGCTGGGTGACTCAGAACAATTGGCAGTGCCAGCAAGAGGGACCTTGGCATTTCTAGCAGGAAGTTTAATTAACTGAATCACCATCAGGGCACTTGTGTGGCCCAGGCCCCTGCATCCAGCAGCTCATTTTAGCCTTGCCTGATCAGGGCTGTGGCTTCCTCTGTGGAGGTGACAGCTGCCCTGAGCACCTCCAGGCAGGGGACGTTCACAGCCTCCCTGGGCAGCCTGTGCCAGCATTTCCCCACCCTCACTGCCAAGAATTTCTCATCTCCTGCAGCCCCTACAGGCAGTGGAAAGCTGCTCTGAGGTCTCCCTGGAGCCGCCTTCAGGCTGAGCAGCTCCAGCTCTGCCAGCCTGTGCCCCTGGGTGAGACGTGTCCTCAGCTGGGGTGTCTGTGGGTGCAGCCCCACTGGGTGGTGCTTTGGGTGTGGATTCCTGGAGAATGAATTGTTCCTCCTTGGAAGCCTCTGAGAACCTCCTCAGCCCTTTTCCCAGGCAGCCCTGCACCCCTCTGGAGGCTTCCTGCTCTGCAGCAGGCATTCCCCGTGGGGCAGCCACTTCTTGGTGCTGATCTGAGTTAGGACGAGTGCCTGACAAATGCTGCTGCCCTTAAACCTCAATGAATCCCCTCCCCTAGCTGTTAATTGCCTGGCAGGTGCAGGGCTGGGTGGGTTGAACCAGCAGCTGTGCCAGGGACAATGACTGAATCACCTCCAGCAGAGCTGCTGCCTTGGAGTGGCTCTGTGGTCCCTGGGGTCAGGCCCAGCTAAGGTCTCCTGCCTGTGGGAAAGAAACTTGTATCTAAGCTTCTTACCTCAAGCTACTCCTGGAGCTGGTGCAGAGGAAGGGGCACCTCATCACTCAGTGCCAGGCAGCAGCTTACAGCAGGGCAGAAGGTACCTGGCCAGTGCTTGTTTGCTGGGCGGCACAGGAAACCTTGGCGACCAACTCCTGTCCTGGTGCTTGTGCCTGGCCAGGACAGCTGCAGTCACTGTCCTGACCTGTGGCCCCCAGGGAGTGCCAGGGCAACTGGCTGGATGGAAGGGTTCTCAAAGCCTGGCACAGGCTGTCCAGGGAGGTGGCTGAATGCCCATGCCTGCAGGTGTCTCCCAGAGGCAGAGCTGTGGTGCTAAGGGCCATGGCTCAGCCCCAGCCTGGGCAGAGTTGAGAATGGTTGGTTTGGATGTTCTGAGAGGGCTTCTCCAGCCCAACCTAACCTATTTTGTGATTCCATACACTGGAGCCTGTGGGAGGTGAGCACAGGGGAGCCCAGGAGAGCTTGGGCTGGGAGGGGAGCCACTTTACCGGGGCTGGGAGTGGTCAGGGACTGGCACAGGCTGCCCAGGGAGGTGGTGGAGTCTCCATGGCTGGAGGTGTTCCAGACCCATGTGTCCATGGCACTTGAGGCCATGGTTTAGTGGCTATGGTCTTGCTGGGCTGGTGTTCCANGAGGGGAGCCCAGGAGAGCTTGGGCTGGGAGGGGAGCCACTTTACCGGGGCTGGGAGTGGTCAGGGACTGGCACAGGCTGCCCAGGGAGGTGGTCGAGTCTCCATGGCTGGAGGTGTTCCAGACCCATGTGTCCATGGCACTTGAGGCCATGGTTTAGTGGCTATGGTCTTGCTGGGCTGGTGTTCCACTGGGTGATCTTGGAGATCTCTTCTATCCCAAACAGTTCCATGGTTCTCTGATCTCAGAGTGATTTTCTGCTTCTCTGACCCTGTGACACTTTCTCCAAGCGCTGCCATGGTCCTCATGCTGCTGTGGTTCATTAGAAGGAAATGAGGAAGCAGCCTCAGCCTCACCTGCTCATCAGACTAGGTCAGAGCGGAGCAGATGGAAGGAAACAAGAGCTTGGGCACTGTCCACAGAGCAGTTTAGAGGGCAGGTAAACAGATTAGCTGGGAGCAGCTGGTGGTTATCTGGTGGCATGGGGCAGGTCAGGAAGGTGAACCTTCTCCTGTGGGTATGGCTGGCACTTGCACAGGCATCACTCTGCCCAGCTGTGGCCAGAGCCAATCCTCAGCCCCAAGGCAGGAGGTGAGAGCTGTGGTGACTGCTGAGCAGTCCGGAGGGTGCAGAGCTCTGACAGTGGAAGCCTTCTCTTTTTGTATGGAAGGAGCCAGCAGCAGCAGGCCAAGGGCAGCAGGGGGGTGTGTGGGGGGTGTCAGCTGCAGTGTTTGGGTCTCATTTACTTCTGTGATTAACTCCTGCAAGGGCCCAGGGCCAGTATCTGCTGGTTCCAGTGCTGGACTCCAAAGCCAGCAGAGGGGAGGCCTTTGTCCAGACTCTGGCCCCACTGGGAGCTGCCGCCAGCACTCAGTGCTGCCTGCCAGGCTGAGCACATCACCTTCAGAGTGCTTCTGAGACCTGTTCTCAGGTGCGCAACAAACGCGTGGCCATGGCCCTGGGGGCTGTGGGGGTCTGGGTTGCTGGTTGGGCTGGATGCTCTCTCAGCTTTTCCAACTCAGACCACTCCATGGGACTGTGAGCTGAGGCACATTTTTCTAATGCCTTCATTCTTGATTTGCTGCCTGCTGCATGTGGAGAGCCTGAGGGAGGTTTTTGCTGCAGGGGTGGTGCCCTGCTGAAGGCAGCTGGTGGCTCTCCTGCAGGATCTCAGCAGCTTGGAGCAGAAGCTGGATGCCTCCACAGCCTGCAGAGATTTGCTGCACGACAGCTCCTGCTTTGGAATTTAATCTGGGCTGATGCAAAACTTGCTAAAATCTAAGCTTTGATTTCCTCTCCCCTTCAGAGGCTTTGATTTGCTTCCTGTGAGCAGCAGTGACTCTAACAACAGACACAGTGGCCTCAGGATACCTCCTCTGCCAGGCTTTGAGTTTCCTCAGGGGGGAGATTCTTTGCATCCTCTCAGGCAGTGTCTGCTGTGCTCTGGGCACAGGGCTGTGGCTGCTGTCCGTGGAGAGTGACCTCCTCCAGGCATCCCGCAGGCTGAATGTGCTGTCTCAGGAGCCCTTTCCCCACTGGTTCACCAGAACCCTCCTCTGGAAAGTTCAGTAAGTGCCAGGGTCTGTCAGAACCACTTCCACAAGGAGGGGTGGGAGCTCCTGGAGCAGCAGAGGCTGGGCCGAGCATCGCTCTGCAGCTGGTGAGCTGCAGTTTGGGCAAGCTGAGGCTGCAGCCTGTGGAGCTGCAGCCCAGGACCTGCAGCAGGCAGTGGCCTTTCCTTGCACCTCCAGGTCATGCTGTACAGCTTCTCCTTGTTCCTTCCAGGCTGTGTTACTGGAAGCTCCCTAGTGTCTGGTCTGAGAATGCCCACAAAGGTTTCCTCATTAGGCAGTTGTGTTCTCACCCCAAGCAGCCCTGATGGGGAAGGAGCTCCTCTGGTGCTGCTGCTGAATCCCAGCCATGCAGCCGAGCTGGCTGGGGCCAGGCTCAGCCTCTGCTCTCACCCAGGCTGGTTTCTCATCTGCACGAGTAGAAATCAATGAACCCATCAACCATGGCTGGTTAACAGCTTCATGGGCTCCTTCCCCCATCCCTGGGCTCCTCTCCCATAAGGTTCTGCCTGTCCCAGATGTGCCCATCCCATGGCAGAAGAGTGGGCACAGTGAACTGGGCTGGAGCAAGAACAAAACTAACCTAAGGCAGAATATTTTAGTTTGCTGTTCTACAGCTGGGGAAGGGTCTGGAGAGCAGGGCTGGGGAGGAGCAGCTGAGGGAGCTGGGGGGGTTGGTGTGGAGCAGAGGAGGCTGAGGGCAGAGCTCATTGCTCTCTGCAGCTCCCTGAGAGGAGGCTGCAGCCAGGGGGGGTTGGGCTCTGCTGCCCAGGCTAATGGGAGAGGAGAGGAAATGGCCTGGAGTGGTGCCAGGGCAGGGTCAGGCTGGAGAGGAGGAGAAATGTCTTTGGTGCAGGAGTGGTCAGGGACTGGCACAGGCTGCCCAGGGAGGTGCTGCAGTCCCCATGCCTGGAGGTGTTCCCGCCCCATGTGCACCTGGCACCTGGGGCAGTGGTTCGGTGCCCATGATGGTGCTGGGTTGGTGCTGCACTGACTGCTCTGAGGCCTTTCCCAGCCCAAGCAGTTCTGTGACTCTGTGGTGCTCAGCAAATGCAGACTTGCTCCTGTCCACCTGCCTTGGAAAGCTGCTGTGGCCTTGTGCTGGCTTCCAGGAGAGATGGAAGCTCAGGACATGCTGGGATGGGTCTGGCAGCAGCAGCAGGTAGCAGGTGGAAGCAGCTCCACCAGGGCACGGTGGGGGTGGTGCAAAGGAGACAGAGCTGTGGTTGTCAGGGCAGAGCAGCCCTGCCAGTGCTGCTTATCTGGGAGCAGGCTGCAGGAGCAGGGCTGGGGCAATAAAGGCAGCTCCAGGCTCCTTCCCATGGCAAACAACAGCTGAGATAAGGCTGTGCCTTTGCTCCGGGTGGGGAGGTCACAGAAGGGGGCACAGGGATGCCCTGCAGGGGAGAGCTGCTCCTCTGGGAATCCTGCTTCGTGGCACTTGCCTCAAGGGAGCCAAACCCCACTGGGAGGTGCTCTGTAAAGGTGGGAGAAGGAGTTTGTGACCTGCCCATGGCCAGGAGGGCAGACTCGAGTGGCTGCCCTGCCCTCTGGTGCCTCTCCAGGCATTTTCCTTGGCCATGGCACTCCTGGGCTGGCTCAGCTCACTTTGGAGGGACAGCAGGTGCCAGGGGCTTGCAGTCACACAGAGGCCATGGCTGGGCCCTGGGGGAGGCTTCTTTAGCACAGCACTTGGGACATGTCCCCGGTGCCTGCTGTAAGGGGAGGTGTGGCAGGTTGGTGCAACAGAAGGAGGCTACCAGAATGTCCCTGCCAGGGCAGTGCCTCTGCCCTGGGATGCAGGAGACTGCCAGGGACAGGGCAATGTAGGCTCCTGGCAGTTCTGCTGGGCAGCCTGCCCATGTCTGAGGGGCAGTGTGGGGGAAGCAGGACAGGCAAAGAGATTGCAAAAAGGGAAATAAAACCATTGATGCCCCCAGCTCCCTCAGCTGCTCCTCTCCAGCCCTGCTCTCCAGACCCTGCCCCACCTTTGGTGCCCTTCTCTGGACCTGCTGCAGCCCTTTGAAGGGTCCCTCCAGCAGTGAGGATCAGGACCTGGAGTGGCAGCAGCAGCAGCAGAAGATGGTTTGCCACAGGCTGCTCTTGGTCCTGTTGGGTTGGCCAGCAGCTGCCCCAGGCCAGCAGCACATCCAGAACAGCTGAGGGGTTGGGGCTGGGTGGAAGGGGCTGGGAGGACCTGGCAATAACAACCAGGAGGGGTGGGCTGGACTGGGTGCTCCCGGAGTGCCCTCCAGGAGTGGGAGGGTAGTGATGGGGGCAAGTCTCAGCTGCTGCTTTGTCTACCTCGCCTTGAGATGCCCCCACGGACCTGCCTGAGGTAAGGGTGATACCAGAGCCCTCCCCCCTGCCTGCCTGCCTCAGGGCCGTGCAGGCTCCCTCCGATCTGGCTTTTCATAAACTCAGCCCTGCCTGAAGCCAGAGAGGGGGCCAGGATGCCTTGGGAGTGGAGACCCCTCCGGGGCAGTGTGGGCAGGGACCAGGGGCGCTGACCACTATGTCCTGTTCCAACTGCTGTGTTCTGTCTGCTGAAAGGTGGGGCGGGGGGGGGCAGGAGCCAGGGAGCAACTTGGAATTCCTGCACTCTGGAGAGGGAAGAGTGTGGTGCTGGAGGGGAAGGTTTGATGTTTCAGTGCTTGGACCAAGGAGTCTCCATAGTTCCTGCCACGCTGTCTGTTGCCTTTGTGGTGCCATCTCGTTAGCAGAAGAGCTGCTGAGGAGCAGATGCAGGTAAGGGCAGCCCTGGCTGTGCCCAGGATGTGTTCCTGGGCAGAGCAGTTGCAGTGAAGCTGGGGCACTGCTGGCTGTGGCTCCTCTTTCTGCACCTCCAAGTGCTGCTGCCTGGGGCTCAGGCTGTTTCATGCAGCCCCAGCTGCTCTGCACCCCTCACAGCACCCATCCCAAACAATTCTTGAGGGTACAGAATTGGTAGCTGGGGGCACTGGGCTGGTGTGAGGAGGTAAGGGTGGCAGCAGGCTTGACTGTCACTCTGGGAGCTCTCACAAGTCATCTCCAGGTGGGCAGTTGATTGCTGTCTCAGTGCTGCTCTGCAGGTTGAAATGCAGGAGTGGGGCTGGGGGAACAGAGGATGGCACAGGAGAGATGCAACCCCATAGTGACCTGACCTTGTGCCAGTGCCACTGACCTAGGGCACTGACTGAGGGACTCCTGAATCTCTGACATTGCTCTTAGGATGGCAGCTTGTTCTTTGCACCTTCCCTGGGCTCTGGTTTCAGGCTGCAGTGCTGGGGCTGGCTGCTTGTCTGTGACAGCTCAGGGGTCAGCCCCAGCTGGGTCCCAGCCTGCTGTTGCTGACAGCAGTAAGAGGTAGGACAAAGCAGCTCTGGAGAGGCAGCTGCTAGAGCCACCTGGCAGCACCAGCATGGGCACTCTTCTCCACACAGAGGAGATCCTAGCCTGCCACCTCCTTGTGGATACCTGGGGAGCAGCTCAGTGGCAGTGCCGCTGCTGTGGGGAGCTTGGACGGAGGCTCAGCTCTGACCAGAGTCAGAGGTGCTGTGGTCAGGCAATGGCACAGGCTGTCCAGGGAGGTGGTGGAGTCCCCATCCCTGGAGGTGTTTAAAAGCCTCCTGGCTGTTGTGCTGAGGTGCAGTGGTGCTGAGGGCTGTGGTGCAGTGGCTCAGCAGCAGTTGGGGGACTGAGCTCCAGGTGAGGGTTGGGCTTGGTGAAGTCCAAGGTCTCCCCCAAGCTGAGGAGCTCCATGGACACAGCTGTGTGGTCAGAACCTGCTCAGCTCCCCAGGCCTGGCTTGGTTTTTCCTCCTCCTCTCCTCACATTTCCATGTTTCTGTGGTGAAGGAGCATTAGATTAAAGCCTTTTGTTTTCGCAAGGAAAAATCTTCCCTTTCTGAGGTGAAATCCCCAAATGTCTCCACTAGGCACTCGGAGTGGTCCAGGCTGGGCAGTGCCAGAGAGCTCTGAGCTCGTCAGGCTGTGCTGGGCCAGGAGGGAGCAGTTTTGGTGCTGTCCCCTGCTGGCTCTGCTCCCGCGGTGCCCGCCCTGGCAGCAGCAGGCAGGGGCTCCCTGTCTGCCCCGAGAGGTGCCACGGGGCTGCAGCCAGCCAGGATGGCAAAGTGCAGGGCACGAGGGGGGAGCCGTGCCCGGCAGCAGCTGTGCACTGAAGGTGCCAGCTCCTCACCCACTGGGCACGGAGCACCCTGGAGCTGCCCCTGTTGTGTGAGTCTCTGCTGGGTGCCTTATGCATGGAGCTGCCAGAGACAGCAGCTTGTTCCCAGCTTATTTTGGGCTGGTGAGGAGGAGGAAACCTCCTTGGCAAGGCAGCAGTTTGCAGGCTGAGTTCCAAAGGCATCAGGAGAAAAACAGGAGAGGATTCAAACCCGACAGAGCCAAGAGGCCAAGGCTGAGGGACTCGTCTGCATCAGCAGCGACAGCTCCGAATGCCGGCGGCTCTCTGCCATCCCTTGGTGGAGCCAGGAAGCTGCCGCGATGGATGCAAGGAGCCATTAAAGGCTGGGCATCGGTGGCGAACATGCCACTCTGCGGGCGCAATTAAGCGAGGACAGTAATTATCTGTGACGAGCTGCCATAGCCCAGCTCCACTTCCAGCTGTCCAAGGAACCCTGGGGCCGGATGCCCAGCAGGGGACCTGCCCCGTTTGGTGGGAGGCTGTGGAGGAGAGGGTGGGTGGGTGTTTGCCAGGCTCTGCGAGGGGCCAGCGCTGAGCCTCAGAGGAGCCAGAGCCACGAAGGGTGAGAGGAGATGGCCTCGAGTTGCAGAAGGGCAGGGTTAGACTGGAGAGGAGGAAAAATGTCTGCTGCAGGAGTGGTCAGGGACACTGGCACAGGTTGCCCAGGGAGGTGGTGGAGATGCCTGGAGATGTTCCAACCCTGTGTGCCCATGGCACTTGGGGGCCATGGTTTGGTGACCATGGTGGTGCTGGGTTGGTGTGGGACTGGCTGCTCTCAGAGGCCTTCTCCACCCTGAGTGGTTCTGTGGTTGTGGTGATGCCTTTCAACTGGCATCAAAGATTTCTCTGGCCTGGATGGAGCAGGGTCTGGGGGGTTTCATCCATGAGGCTCTGCTGCTCCTCATGCCAGTTCCCATGCCCATGTGCCATAGCGGGCACAGCAGGGAGCACAGCACCTGTGGCTGTTATGCCATGCAGATCAAACAAAACCACTTCTGAAGCACCCTGTAAAGATGGAGGTTGCTAGAAGGAAAAGCTGCATCAATGTGGGTCCTCAGGTCACTCAGAGTGACTCCCTGCCAGTGGGCACAGCAGGTGCAGCAGGGTGAGTGGGCACAGCAGGCACAGAGGGCATAGTGGGTGCAGCAGGATGAGTGGGCACAGCAGGCACAGAGGGCATAGTGGGTGCAGCAGGATGAGTGGGCACAGCAGGTGCAGCAGGAGCAGCATGAACAGCAGGATCAGCGGGCACAGCTGAGCTCTCTGACCTTGCAGTGGAAGGCCTGGGGGCAAGGCTCCTCCCTGCAGCTTTCACCTGCAGCGACTCCTCAGCCCCGCAGCAGCTCACAGCCTGTGGGTGTCACTCTCCTGCGGGCACCAGAGGCAAAGCCCTTGCGCGGCCCAGGGCTGCTCCGGTGCTGCAGTGCTCCAGCACTGCCTACGTTCCTGCCCTTCAGCTCTCTTGGGTTGCTGCAGCCTTCCTGCTGCACCAGGTGGCCTCAAACTGTGCCGGCCAGGCTCAGCCTGCAGGTGAGGAAACATTTCTGTGCTGCAGGGCAGGGCAGGGTGGGAGCAGGCTGCCCAGGAAGGTTGCAGAGGGACTTGTGCTGAGTGGGTCTGAGATAGCCCAAGGGGCAATGGTTTGGAGCTGAGGCAGAGCAGGGTTAGAGTGGAACTGAGGAAGAAGTTGTGCAGTGTGAGGGTGCTGAGAGCCTGGCACAGGCGGCCCAGGGAGGCCTTGAGCAGCTGAGCCTGGCTGAGAGGGGGCCCTGGGCATGGTGTGGGGGTTGGGGCAGGTGAGCTCTGGGGTCCCTGCCAGCCTGAGCCATTCTGGGACTCATCCTGCAAAGGGCTTATTGGGATGGCTGAAGAAAGGCAGAGCTCTACTCAGCGATGGAGATGAGTTTGGCTTTGCTGAAGAGGTACTGAGGAAGCTCCTGCAGACAAATCAATGTCAAACAAGGGTGGAAGGGAAGCTGATGGAAGGACTCAGATACAAACAGATACTGGCAGAACCTGCAGCTGATGAGGTTAAAGCCTTGGCTGCCCTGCCCAGGGAAGGTTTGTGTCTGCAAACCCAACCAAGTGACACTCCTGGAGAACATGCAGCAGCAGGCTGCAAGGCTGAGCAGCAAAGGCATCGCCAGGTCTAGACCAGAGCTCATCCAGCTCCGTACCCCTGGGGGGGTTCCAGAGCTGTGTGGCCCCTGGGGACGTGCTGTGGTGGCCATGGTGGTGCTGGATGACTTCCAACCCAACAGTGCCATGATGCTGTGGTTCTCACTGGGCTGCATTCTGGCCTCTTGCTGCAGATTGGCCTCTGGTGAGCCAGAAGAAGCTCCAAGAGCCTGGTGCTGTGCTGCAGAGGGCAGCTCAGGGGGTGAGGGAGCAGGCAGGAGGCAGCACTGGTGTTTGGAAGCTGCCAACCCTCAGCTTTGCATTTCTGCACTTAGAGCAAACCCCCACAGCATTTATTTCTGGGCTTCTGCCTTGGTTCCCAGAGTTTTGATTTAATCTTAAAATATTTAATCATTTCCTTGGCAGATGACACTGAATTTGGACAGATGGTTTAAACTTAGCTCTTTTCCCTGGAGAGAAGCTGCTCAATTAACACAATTGCAGCTCCCTCACAGCCCATCCCTGCCAGCCTGGCCCAATTCACTCTCCCCATCTGCTGTTACACAAACTCGGACCCTCTCTCCATCACTTCCTTCCCATCTCCTCACCCTTCCCTCCACCTTTGCTTTTTGGGAACCAGCAGAGAGCTGCTAGCTGGGGAGAGGTCTGTGGAGCTTCCTAGACTCATGGAACCATGTGATGGAGGGATTGGGAGGGATCATCCAGTCCAAGTACTTGCCAGAGCAGGGCACCCAGGGACACATCCAGGTGGGCTTGAAAGTCTCCAGAGAGGGAGACTCCACAGCCTCTCTGGGCAGCCTGCTCCAGGCCTCCAGCACCCTCACACTAAAGAAACTTCTCCTCAGGCTGGGGTGGAACTTCCTGGGTTCCAGTTTGTGCCCACTGCCCTTGTCCTGTCCCAGGGCACCCCTGACGAGAGATGTTGGAGATGCAGGACTGACTGCAGGGCTGTTGGACATGACGACCTTCCAGGGTCTCTGCCAAGCTGGTGCCACCTGTGAGTCTGTGAGGGGTGGGCTTGGGTTCTCCTGGGCAGTTCCTTTGGCTGGTTGGCTACATGGGGAGGGGAAACCCAGAGCCCTAACCCCCCTGGAGCTGCCCTGGGGCCAGGCTGTGCCTAACCCCAGGGCTGGTTGGTGTTCTGCAGCTGAGGTCTGGCTTTTGCCCTGTTCTGCAGCACTGCTTCGTTTAATGTCACTGCAGAAGGCATTCTAGTGCCAGGCCATGGCAGCTGAACCTTCTGGGGAGACTTGTGGGGAGCCCCTGGGGAGTGCCAGGGTGCAGAGCAGAAGGCAGACTGGTCTGAGGATGCTGCCAGATAGAACAGCAGCAGCTCAGTGCCAGGGGAGGGCTTTGTTCCCTGCTGTTTGGTCTTCCAGGCAGTGATTGGGTGTGGAAGGCTGCTCAGGTGGGCAATGATTCCACTGCTTCCTTCTCCAGGAATTCTTAACCCTGGACTCTGAGGTTTGACCCAAGTGTTCCCTGCTGGGATTCCTGACAGAGGCATGAGCCAACATACTCACCTCTTGTGTTTCCATCTCCCCAGCTGTACAAAGCTTCTGCCAAGGAGAAGGTGCCAGGCTCTGTTCAGTGGTGCCCTGTGACAGGACAAGGGGCAGTGGACACAAACTGGAACCCAGGAGGCTCCACCTCCACAAGAGGAGAAAACTCTCTGGTGTGAGGATGGTGAGCCCTGGAGCAGGCTGCCCAGAGAGGCTGTTGAGTCTCCTCCTCTGGAGAGCTTCAAGGCCACCTGGATGTATTCCTGGGTGCCTTGCCTTGGCAGGGGGTTGGACTGGATGACCTCCAGAGGTCCCTTCCAACCCCAGCATTCTGTGTTCCTATGATTGGGGCAGTGCTGGAGCAGGCTCCTCTCTGGAGGGGCCATCCAGAGGGACACATGGTGCAGTGGAGCTGTGGCTTTGAACCCCAGCTGCCCTGTGAACAGGCTGGTGGCTTGGGGGGCACTGGCAGTGTGCTCTGCTGCCTGGGCTGGCTGCAGAAGCAGGTGATGAATATTAATTTTGATATGAATGTTAACATGAATGCAGCATCTATATCCCTGCTGTTCAGGGCAGTGAATCTGCAATGGGCAGAGGTCATGGAGGGCTGCTCCTGCCACTGCAGAGGGAGCAGGAGCTGCAGACAGGGCAGTTCCCTGCTCTGAGCTCAGTGTCTCCAGGTGGCTGTTTCTGACTTGATCTTTCATCACTCTGAGACCCTCAGCACAGGAAGGTCCTGGAGCTGCTTGCAGTGGGTCCAGAGGAGGCCACAAAGATGATCAGAGGCCTGGAAAACCTCTGCTATAGGACAGGTTGGGAGAGTTGAAGTGTTCAGCTTGGAGAGAAGGCTCCAGGGAGACCTCAGAGCTGCACTTCACTACCTGCAGGGGACCTACAGGCAGGTTGAGGAGGGACTGCTCAGAAGGGACTGTGGGGACAGGACAGGGAGGGGCAATGGTTTGAAACTGCAGCAGGGCACAGGCTGCCTAGGGTGGGCAGGTGGCTGAGGCCCCATCTCTACAAACTCTCAAGGTCAGCCTGGATGTGTCCCTGTGCAGCCTGCTCCAGCTGGAGGTGTCCCTGTGCCTGCAGGGGCTTGGGCAAGATGCCCTTGGAGGGTCCCTTCCAGCCTCATGCACTCCCTGTCTCAGTGCCTCGGGGTCTCCACTCGTGCTCCCCAACATCCACATCTCTCTCTCTGGGTTTGCAGGGTCAGAGCAGCTCTGGACAGCAGCTCCGTGCTCACCCACAGAAGATCTCTGTGATCTCTAACACCTGGCTGGTTAGATCTCTAACAAACCTGGCTGGAGGATCCCAACCTGATGAATCTTCTTCTCCCCAGAGGTAAGAGCTGTAATGGTGCTGGCTGAAGCCTCCTCCAGACGTCTGGGGCTTACCCATTAATCTTCATGGTACCCCTCTGGGAGTGGGGAGTTCCTTTCCTGCTGGATGGGTGCTGGGGCTGGCAAAGCACAGGAGGAACAGCACAGCTGTCTCCTGCTGTGGGATGTGTCTGACCATAGCCTGGTGCTGCCTGCAGCCTCTGCGAGCTGCAACGCAAGCAGGGACCGCAGCAGCTGCGGCTTCAGGGGTGCTGTCCCTGAAGGAACTGGAGGCTGCAAGGCTTCTCCCCACTTCTTTCACCTGTCTTTGTGGCAGAGGTGCTGCATCCCCCTGATCAGCTTGGTGGCCTCCTCTGGGCACAGTCTTGGCAAGGGGAATCTCTTCTCCCTCACCTGGCCTGATACAACCAGAAGTGTCCCTGCTGACTGCAGGGGGCTCGGACAAGATGCCCGTTGAGGGCACCTTCCAGCCTAATGCCATCTGTGAACCAAGGCTGTCCAAGGCAGCCCATGGCTCCAGTCATCAGACTCCAACAGCAATTGGACTGTTTCTGGGTTTGGCCATTAGCTAGGAGAGCTGAACACCCACCCAGTGCCAGCCTCGCAGCCAGCCTGAAGAGGCAGAAACTGTTTGGGCTGGGATCTGCAGGTCAGGCTGCAGCAGGGCTGCAGGAGCTGAGCTTTTCGCGGTGCTGTTTGCTGAAGGGCCACGGGGCTGCAGTGCTTGCTCTGGCTGCCACAACTGCTCCTTTGGGGTGCAGATGAGGCGGTCAGGGGAGAGTGGAGCTGAGGCTACCGCAGTAGCCCCCTCCCATCTGCTCCTTAGCCCCTCCCCGGGAGGAGTTTCCCTGCAGAGGGGCAGCAGCTTGGGTGCTGATGGCCTCAGCCCAGACCCCAGCCATCGACACTCCTCAGCCGCTCTCCATCCTGTAACCACAAGTGGGGCAAAGCACCCCAGGAGTTAGTGCCAGGGTGGCAGGAGAGGCTTTGCGTGGGGATGAGAAAATGTTTCCTCACTCTGCTCAGGCACTGGCACAGGCTCCCCAGGGAGGTGGGGGAGTCCCCACCCCTGGATGTGCTGGAGAAAGGTGTGGCCATGGCACTTGGGGACATGGTTTGGTGACAGTGGCTCAGCAGGAGTGGTGTGGTTGTGAGCTCCAGGTGAGTGGTTGGGCTTGGGCAGCTCCAAGGTGCCCTCCAACCTCTGCAGTCCTGTGGCTCCATGAGGCAGGGAACAAAAGGACTGAAAGCCTCTGCATGAGTCTGTGCCTGCAGCCTCCAGTGAGCATCATCTCAAAGTGGGCATCAAATCCTGACATGCTGGGTTCATCTCTGTCCACCTCTTCTTGGGCTGCTCTGGGGGCACTAAAATCCCAGAGAGGAGCTTTCCTGGGACACTGCTCTGGAGGCTTTGTGTAGGCAGAAGGTCTGGGTTAGATGGTGGAGGGCAAGGTTCCCATTTCCCTTTCCATCTTAGAATCATGGAATAATTTTGGAATGGGCTGCCCAGGGAGGTGGTTGAGTCCCCAGCCCTGGAGGTACTAATGAAAGCTGTGTCCATGGCTCCTCGGGACATGCTCCAGTGGTCATGGTGGTGCTGCTAGGAGGTTGGACTGGATGAGGCCTTTTCCAACTGTACTGATTCTAGGATTCCTGGTTTGGGCTGGAAAAGACCCTGAGATCACCAGGTCCAACTATCAACACTGCCAGCTTCAATGAACCATGTCCCTCAGCCCCCACCCTCGTGTCCCTTGAGTGAAAGCAGTGCAAAAGCCTCTGGGCAGGGCTGCCCAGAGCCTGTGCATGGTGGCAGTGCCCCTGCTGGGAGCCTGGACTTCTCAAACAGGGGCAGGAGTTACTGATGAGCTCCCAGTGACCAGCCCTGCCTCTCCTCCAGGCCTTCCCTCGTACCCTTCTTCCACCTGCCCACAGCCAGCAGCTGGAGCAGAAAGTGAGCCCTGTGTGCCAGCTCCCGTGGGTGATGTGCAGGCTGGAGGGAAGCCACCACAGACAGCAGCTGTGCTGCTGCTGGGCACCTTTGCTCTCCTTGCCTCTGCCCGTCCCTGCAGCCTGGTGGGCGTGGGGGCAGAGGTGGCTTCTTGGCAGCTGCCCATCTCAGAAGGTCCCTCGTGTGGCAGGGGGAATGGACTGCTCCTTCTGTGACCCCCTGCCTGTGGAGGGCCGGCACTGACCACTCAGAGCATTTCTTTTGTTCCGAGGCAAGCAGAGACAGGCCCAGGCTGTGGGGTTGCAGCTGATCTGGTAATGCTGCTGGCACCCAGGGAGGAGGCTGTGCAGCTGTGGGCAGATGTGTGCTGGGAGCCCTCGGGAAGGCAGATTAATCACAGCTCTTTACCTAACCCTGCAGCTTGTCCCTAGAAGCCATTTAAATCAGTGCCACTAAAAGCTGCTTAGCCCAGATGAGGACACGTCCCAGAGCAGCTCCTGGCACCCTCCTGCAGCTGGCTCTGGTGTTATTTCCCCTCTATCTCCACTTGTGCTCTGGGCAGCGCCAAACAGCCCCTCTGTAGGCACCTGAGGGCATGGATTTGTGACTGCTGTGACACGGAGCAGGATCTCCTCCGTGAGGAGACTCTTGTCTCATCTCCCAGCACCTGGGGGACATGGAGCTGCTGGAGGAAATGCCTCCGGGCCCCTGCTAACCACCGAGAGCTCCTGGCTCGCTGGGCACCTGGCTCTGCTGCGCTGTCCTGCCTGGCCCTCGGGCACTGATGGTCCCGGGTGCTCCGTGCCAGGCTTTCTTCCCTTCCCCTGCAGCTGGGACTGAAGCCGAGGAGAGCAGCAGGGCTTGGGGCTCTGCGTGTTTTAATGGACCCTTCTCATGCAAATTGGATGAAGGTGGATGAAGAGCTCCGAGAAGCGCAGCCAGGCGTGGCCAGCCCGCAGAGCCCTGTAGGAGCCAAGTCTGGCTCCAGGGAACAGGAGGAGCTGGAGGGGAGATGGCTTCAGCGCTGCTGCTGGGCCAGAGGGGCGCAGCGCAAACCTTGGGGCGGGTCCGGAGGCTTTCAAGCTCTCTCTTTGTATTCACGGATCAGAATCACAGACTGCACTGGGCTGGAAGGGACCCTCCGGGGGCATCTTGCTCAACCCTCAACATCTCCAACCAGAGCAGGGTCCCAGCAAGTCTGACCTTGACTATCTCCAGGAATGGGATCCCCACCGCATCCCTGGGCAGCCTGTTCCAGTGTTCCAGCACCCCTGTGGTGAAGATCTTCCTGCTGATGCCCAACCTAAACCTGCCCTGCTGAGGTGTCCTTGCGTGCTGCTGCTGCTCTGGACGTTGAACTGGGCTCTGGATTTCTCTCTTTGCTGATCCTGACTTCACAGCTGGATGTGTTGCAGCTCAGAGGTGCCAGCTTGCTGGGCACGAAAGGAGGCAGCTCAAAGCCAGGCAGGACCTCAATGAGGCTTCCTGTCCAGCTTCTGGGTCCCACAAGATGCAGTTCCTTCAGCCCTCACCTCAGAGCCTGAGGGGCTTGAGGAGAACCTGGGCTGCTGTCCCCCACCCGCAGCAGGCCGTGGGGGAGCCCCTGTGTGGCAGCAGCAGGAAAGCCCTGGGAGTGCTGTGGAGGTTTGGTTCCAGCCTCCTAGGCACCAGCTCTTAACTGCTGCCGGAGCAGGCCTGTGCTGGGCAGGGCTGGGACATTGTGCAGCTGGTGCTGGAGCTGCTGGCTCTGAGGGCATGGTGGCTCCTGCTCTGCTCCACCACCTGGGGAGGCAACTCCCTACCAACCCAGGGGGTTAATTTTAATTACTGGCAGCTGCAGCTTGGGTTGCTATGAAAACACAAAGAGCTGCCACCAATTGGGTCTGCAACTCCCTGTCTGGAAATGCCACCCCGGGGCTGGTTCCCCTCTCTCATCCAGCAGCCTGGCATGGCTTCAGACAGGGCACAGCTGGCCTGGCCAGAGCAGAACCTCCATCTCCTCTCCTATCCCTACCATTCCTCTGCCACTTTAAAACAGACCCAGCAAGTTCCTGGTTGCTCATGAGCTGCAAACTGGTCCCCAGGCAGCTGATGAAGAAAGCAAGAACACAAAATCGTGGATGCTAGAGCCAAGGAGCAGCTGTGAGGGCACAGGGACCCACAAAAGTCTTCCTCTGCTGTGTTCTCCTCCTGCTGTTCACTGCCTCATCAGAGGTGCAGCTGAGAAAGCCTCCTTCAGCTGCAGGCCAGAAGGTTGTACCCAGAGCAGGAGCTGCTGGACAAGGGAGCTGTGTGCAATGGTGTGGCCAGCGGGACCCAGACAGTGGTGCTGCCCCCATGCTGGGCACTGGTGAGGCTGCGCCGTGAACTCCGGGGTCAGTTTTGGGGCCCTCGCTCCAGGAAGGGCATCGAGGGGCTGGCAGCTGTGGTGTGGAGGGTTAGGAGAATGCAAGAAGATGACTTTCTATTCAGCTGTCCCCAGAATGTTCCCACAGGCTGTCAGACCAAGCAGAGTTCTGGTGGGTGCCAGCAGTGGGTCTGACATACCAGCTGGAGCCCTGGCACAGAGCACAGCCTCTGGTCACCGTTGTGGGAAGACTGCAGAGGCTGACAGCTCACTGCTGAGTGACTCAAAGAGAGCTCAGCTCCCCCTCTGGCTCTTGGCACCCACAGAGAATCTGCTGCAGAGGAGTCCTTTGTCGAGAGGTCCCAGGGAGTCGTGCCAGGAGTGCTCAGCACTGGACATCACCATGGGGCACCAGTGGCAGCTCCTCAGCCCACCAGGGACTGGCACTGCAGAGCCCTGGCACTGAAGGCAGTGGGAAGGGTCCCTTCAGTGAAAGGCTGAGTGTGAGACTGCTCAGTGCTCTGTGTGCAAGCAGGCCACAGCCTGGCATCTGACAGCAGAGGGGACACAAGTCCCCAGCAGCTGCCCAGTCTGGGCATGAGCAAAAGAGCTGAAGCAAATCCCAGGGTCTGGAATTGCCAAGCCTGTGCTGGAGGAGACCTGGGGGCAGCCCTGGCAGGACAGCAGCAGGCAACAGCCAGGGGCAGGAGTGGCACTGAGCTGTCATATCACTGCACGAGGCTGCACTGGGCATGGAGCCAGAGAAGCACAGAACTGTTGGGCTGGAAAAGGCCTCCAAGACCATCCAGTCCCACACCAACCCAGCACCGCCATGGCCACACGGCTCTGGAACACCTCCAGGCATGGGGACTCCACCACCTCCCTGATTCCGCTCTGTGCACAGCCTGTGGAAAGAAACATCCTCCAAGAGGGCACAAAAGGTAGGGCTGTGCCCCTGCTCCTGCCTGTGGCCTCCTTGTAGCTCTGAACACAGCAGAGGAGAGGGCAGAGAGTGGGCCCTGAAGGGACAGTCAGCCCCCCAGGGCCCCAGAGCTGCTCTGAGGCCAGGCGTGGGTGTGCACATCCCTGGGAACAGGTAGGGGTCTCAGACCTGGCACCTGTCCTGGTCTGGATGGGGCAGGATGGCAGAGCAGCAGTGGGCTGCAGGCTGCCAGCAGTGCTGAGTCACCCACACAGGTGCCCTGCATTGGGCAGGGTGCCCAAGCCCATTGGGGTCACACTTGGTGTGGGGGGAAGGCTGAGGAGAGGACAGCTGCTGCCTGGGTTGCACCTCTGCCTTCTGCTCTCCTGGGAGGAGTCTGGTGCTGGTGGCTGCTGCCCCTTGCTGAGGTGCTCTTTGTGCTTCTCAGGCTGATGTTGGCACTGGTTTGGTTGTTCCTTTCACCCTGTGGCTCCTCTCTCCTCATCTCCTTCTCTGCTGGGGAGAGGAACAACTGCTGGAGCCCAGTGCCAGGTGAGGGCTCAGAGCTTAGAAAGCTTTCCTCTTCCAGGCCTTGCACCACTTGGGGAGCTCCTGAAGTCTTGTGCCAGTCCTTGGCCTCTCTGTGCTACTGGGTCCTGGGTCATAGTGGGGTTTTGCTGAGGGAGGCCTGGCACCACTGTGGGCAGCTGGTACTGTGGGTCAGGATGGGCACATGGGCACTGCTGTTCTCTTCTCCTGTCTCTCTGCAGCTGACAGCAGGTGGCAGAGGCATGGCTGCCAGTCTCTTCTCAGCAGCAACGAGCAGCAGGGCACATCCAGTGCCGGGCATAGTGTCAGGCCCTCATCCCAAGGAGCACATGGAGTGCAGGTACCTGGGCACACAGAGGGTGACTGTCAGCCTGCAGCCACCCCCGGGTGCTCCATCCCATCCTGACCTCTCTCTCCAGGCTGCAGGGGATGAGTTCTGTGTGCTGCTGCCCGCTGGTGCGGGTGGATGTCCTGAGTGGGCAAAGATGGTTTGCAAGGGCATGAAGTCAAGAGCCACAGCTGGTGGGGCAGAGCTTTTCTGCTGGGTCCCAGGGTGTTGGGCAGGCTTCAGTGTCCGGGCTCTGAGCAAGCTCTGCTCATTGTCTTAACCACCTTTGTGTGACCTGGGGCATAAGAGGTGAGGTGCAGGACCAGTGCAGGGGCTTGAGCAGTGGGATGGGCACTGGTGAGATCACTCCTGGAACACTGGGTTCAGTTTTGGACTCTCACTCCAAGGACATTGAGGGCTGGAGCAGGTCCAGAGAAGGGCAATGGAGCTGGGGACTAAGCCCCACCTGGCTCCAGGCTCCTCTCAGGAAGGTCAGAGAATGAAGTCTGCCCTGAGCCTGCTTTTCTCCAGCACCACCTCTGCAGCTGCTGCTCTGCAGCCCAGCCTAACCCAGCCCCAGGGTGGTCTGAAGGGTTGCTTGGCTGCCATGGGGGCAGAGGAAAGAGCATTTGCTGTGAGACTACTTGAAAGGTCGCTGCTGGCTGCTCAAATGCCACCTTGCAGCAGGGCTGGGGCACCACAGGTCAGCTCCTTGTTAGATGCTGGCAGGTGGCATTGAGTCTTGCCCTGCTGCAGCAGGAGCTGGCTCAGACGGGCTGCAGCCAGCTCTGTGATCCACCACATCCCCCTCCTGCTTCCCCACTCGGAGCTGGGCTTACCACACAAAGGGGAGAAGCAGGGAGCCAGCTGCCATCACTGGTGGGGAGAGGTTGCGTTGGGTGTGGAGAAAAGGCCCAGGGAAGTGTGGGGGGGTTGGGCTCTGCTCCCCAGGCTCAGGTGGGAGGAGAGGAAATGGCCTGGAGTGGTGCCAGAAGAGGTTCACGTTGGAGAGGAGGAAAAACGTCTTTGGTGCAAGAGTGGTGAGGGACTGGCACAGGCTGCCCAGGGAGGTGCTGCAGTCCCCATGCCTGTTCCAGCCCTGTGTGACCATGGCACTTGGGGCTATGGTGGTGCTGGGTTGGTGTCAGACTCTGATCTTTTTCCCAGCTGAAATAGTTCCATGGTTCTATTCCCTGCAGTTAGCCCCAAGGGTGCCAGACATCACCTCCTGCTCCCCATGCAGGCAGTGAGTAGAAGAAGGGAGCAGGGCAGTGCCCTTCCAGGGCTCTCTGTGACCAGCAGAGCAGCTTCTGCTGGACTTTGGTCTCTGCCCCTTGTCAACCTCTGTGTTCTGGGAGAGGAAATGCTACAGTTCCAGCTGAGCCTCGAGGTGGCTGCTTCAGAGCTGAGGAAGATGAAGGTGGCTTACCAGGACAGGCTCTCTGGCTGAGGGTGAGGCTCTGCCACAGCCCTGCCAGTGGCATCCACATCTCCATGTAGCACATTTGTGTCTGTTGGTGTGGACATAGTGCTGGGAGCTGCTGCTAAAATTACCTCCTTGGCAGGCAGAAGATGCCCCTCTCTGTCTCCTCTGCGTCCTGGAGCAGCTGCAGATGTCCCAACCTTTGAAAAATTGATGCTTGTTCTGGGAACCTCTTGGCCTGCAGGCAGCACACTTAGCAGTGTGCTTTTAGAGGAGGAGCAGGAGGACCTGCTGAGGCACTGCCAGCCTGCAGAGCTTCCTGTCCTCAGATGGTCCTCTCCTCCTTGCCCTGCCTCCCCAGGCCTGGGCATCCTGCTCCAACCAGGCCTGCTCTGGCACAGAGGGTTGGCTGGAGTTGGAGCTGTGATGCTTGGTGCAACCCGACTGGGGTGGTTTGCAATGGGCTGCATCCAGATGCAGCCCCCTGCCATGGGCACCTCCACCAGCCTGGGTTGCTCAAGGCCTTGTCCAGTCTGGCCTTGAACACTCCCAGGGAAGAGGCATCCACAGCCACCCTGGGCAGCCTATGCCAGTCCCGGTACCCTGGTACTAAGGAACATCTTCCTCAGCTCCAGACTCACCCAGCACACAGATGGCTCTGGGCTGCCAGCGACCATTGCTGGCTCCTGGGGAGTTTGTCACCAACTGATGCCCCCAAGGCCTTCTCCTCAGCACTGCTCTCTGTCCATTCTCCACCCAGCCTGGATCTGTGCTTGAGGTTGCCCTGACCCAGCTGCAGGACCTCGCACTTGGCCTTGTTGAGCTTCATGAGGTTGGCTTCTGCCCAGCTTTGCAGCAGTCCAGGTCCCTCCGGGTGGATCCTCCCCTGCAGCAGGGAGTGCAGCCTCTGCCTGCTGTGCACCCCTTGTATCCTGGCCTGTCCTCTTCCTGGCAGTGTCTTGTGGCTGCTGGGCACTCTGGCAGCTCTGAGCATCAGCTGTTGCCTTGGAATTGCTGGGCTGGTTGTGGGGTGCTGGGCAGCAGATGTGGCAGCTCGAGCCCTGTGGTCATTCAGGACCCCCTCAGGTCAGCTCCTGAGCAGTGCCAGCAGGGCAGGGCAGAGGAGCCTGCCCACCAGAGGTCCCACCTTCAGGGGCAGTGCTCCTGCCCCGTGCTTTCTCTAGGGACAATTCTCTTCCCATGCTTGGTTCTGTGGCAAGCTTTGCCACGCCTGCTTCCAGCACCATCCCCTGCCCCGGGCTCCCCCTTCACCTCTGCACCAGGGTCAGATGCACCATCTGGGAAGCCATCTGTAAGTGGTCATGGAACCCACACGTCCAGGCCCATCAGCTCCAAGACGCTCCTGGCTGCATCGGTGCCAGGCTGGCCCCTCACTGCTGCGCTGCCTCAAATTACTTCCTTTGTCTAATTATTTATGGCCCCATTTCTGTCGAGTTTTACACCAATTATTTCTGCTGCTGCAAAATGATTCAGCTCCTGCAGCCCTTTGGTGTGACTGCCATCTGTGCTTCTCTCAGGAAGCTCTCACGCTGTGGTTCTGCTCACACATCACACACGGGAGATGTGCGATGCAGGGGCAGCACTGCCAGGGCAGGGGCAGCCTTAGGGCGCTGAGAGGCGACTCGAGGGCCTGCAGGACTGGCAGCAGCTGCAGAGACAACTCCGCTCCTGGGGGCAGGGGGCAGGGTCTCCGGCAGCAGGGCTGCCTTAGTTATCAGCCCGCCCCGTGCCTCAGGAGCTCCCACGCTGCTGAGGAGCTCCTCTGGACACCACCAAGCAGTGGCTGTGGGCAGTGCAGTGCTGAATGCCCCTGGACCTGTGCTGCATAGCTCCTGCAGCTGCACTCCAGACCAACTCCACTCTCTACCTGCGCTCCAGACCGGCTCCTGCAGCTGCGCTCCAGCCCGGCTCCACTCTCTACCTGTGCTGCACAGCTTCTGCAGCTGCACTCCAGACCAGCTCCTGCAGCTGCACTCCAGCCCGGCTCCACTCTCTACCTGTGCTGCACAGCTCCTG
>VWYK01071535.1:15446-30186 GCA_013399775.1 Semnornis frantzii | reverse complement strand
AAAATAAGGGTAGAAGTGGTGGACCCCCTGTGGGGGTGCAGTTACAGAGGCCTGCAGTGGCAGTGCTGGCAGCATCGGATTCAGCTATGAATGGTGGAGACTATGGCACAGTCCCTTGGACAGACGGGGTTGAAGAGCTCATTTGCAGAAAATGTGGCTCAAACAGTTTGATTTGTAGAAGATTCCTGTTCCATCCCATTTACTGAGAAAACACTTCACTGTTTGCTGAACTTCTGAGCTAGCCAGCATCTGAGACAGATGGAATGAAGAATGGATGGCCAGAGTGGAGAACACCTGAAGCCTAGATGACTCCTGTTCATCACACTGGTAGACCCTAATTAGATGGACAACTTGATGCACCAATGGCAATTATATTTAAAGGGTAGATTGTGGTCGTTTGAGCTACATTTCTAGCTCAAACATAAAAAAAACCCAATTAGGANGTTTGAGCTACATTTCTAGCTCAAACATAAAAAAACCCAATTAGGAACAGGGAAACTTTGATGTGGAAAACTACTAGAGTCTCTAAGTGGATAGATGAACATTCCTGGGATAGGCCATAAAATGGCAACAATAGATAAGTTAATATAATTTCACTGGAGCATCAAGAACTTTATGTCTGGAAGTACAGCTCATGTCTTCCCTTTTGCTGCTTCTGCTGTGCCTGCTGCTATCTTCCCCTGACGGTGTTTTGGCTGCTGCTTGTTGCTTTGCCACCGCTTGTCCTCATCCCCATCTTCTTTAAGGTTACTATATTCTGTAATAGTTTATTCTGTCTATACTACTATATTTAGTTTAAACTGTAAAAATACAATTTCATTTACCCGATTTTCCAAATTCTGAGTTGTGGTGAATTTGCTCTCTCTTTGGGGTGGGTTTATAATGTTATCGGGGGAGGCATCCACTCTAACCCATCACAGTTATACTGGAGCACTAACCTCTGTATTCTGCATCAGTTTTATATCTGCTGATTTATTTTATAAAACACTCCATTTTTCTTGGTTTTTTGTTTTTGTTTTTTTTAAACTCATTTGTTAATAGTAAGTTAACATCTAACACTTTGAAACTGTAACACACATGTATTAGTAGTGCTAAACTACTAATTAGATTAAATTAGATAATTAAAAAATAAATAGATAAATTTCAAAATCATCACAAAAAGTTTTAGGTCTAGTCACAATCCTAAAAAATAAATAGATAAATATACCCCTAAAAAAAAAAAAAAGAGTTGTTGATAAAGACTGTCAGCCACAGAAAATCTGGAGATGTCTGGCCTTTGCATGAGCCTGAAGAGCCATAAGGGCTGGTGTGAGCTCCCTGTCTAAAGACGTCATGTATCAGGTAGGATGAGGTTACCGAAGTGCGAAGCAACCGGAGAGATACATGACCTGACCCTGGGCCAGGTCACAGCTCTGTTACTGGACAAAGTGCCTTCAGCACACGCGTGAGTTGTAACTGAAGACACTTCCTAAATATCTTTTAATGAAATTTACCTTTATTGTGTAACAGGAACTTCAGAAATACTGTTGAGTAATCTTTGAATCTCTGCTACTAGATCTGGCAAGTCCCTGCTCTCTAGCTGATAAACAAACAGGTTTTGTGAATCTTCCCTTTTTGTGCAGGGTTGATGTTTGACTTATGAGGAGTGGCAGCCAAGCATCTATGTGAAGTGCTACAATTTTGCAAGTGGCTAAATAGATTGAAAATTTGAAAAAAAAAATAATTTTTTTTTAAAGGTGAATGAGGAAACTAAAATGCAAATTGAAGCAAGATGCCAGACAGCAAGGGGAGAATAACTTCATTGTCTTGTAGAGCAGGAGCCTGGGCTACCAGCACAAGAAGTTAGAAGTACTTGTTTAGGAACACACTTTTAATGTAATGGATGGCACTGAAAAGCAGGAAAGACAAGTGGTCTGCTGGAATGTCTGGTTATAAGCTAACTAGAAAGGTCAGTATTAAAGCCAAAGGAAGGGAGTGGAATTTGGTTTACATGGCTGTGGTTTTGAAAGAGAAGAGGTGAACAATAAAGCAAACAATTGTGAATTGATGCTCTTCTGACAGGATAAATAAATTGGAACTAATTGGTTCATGCTACAATTCAATAAAAACCCACAGCAGACATTAGTATGCATTTAAAGAACTAGTCACCCAGAGTGTCTGTCAAGTGGTGGGACTGAACATACTTCAGCATACAAACAACAAAGATTAATTCAGCAATATATTTATGTAATGCTCAGAAATGTTGATTTCACAGAGCCAAAAACAACTGTGAGCCACACCTGCTGGAGAGGGGCCAGGCAGAGCCTGCACTGGGAAAAGAAACCTGCTTGGGGCTGTTTCAGAACATTGTACTTAGGTGAGGAGAACAGAATAGAGAAAGTAACACTGCCTTAACACTGTAATTGTTTTTCTTTAGAAATGAAGTGCAAAGAGACAGTTAGAAACAGAAGAAAGGCAAATTAGGGAGTAATGACTATGAATTCAAGACCGAGCTGCCGAAGAGGTCTGACCCATTTAGATGTGCCTCTACAGTAGCACAGAAGAATTTCAGAACCTGGTTGCAATGACACAGTAGGTACTTGGGTCTAAGTATGCTTGTTCTGAAAGTACTACCTTATTTCTCATCCGCCGTCACTCTGGCCCATACCACACCACCACATAAGGAAACCTGCCAATTAAACTTACCTTTCTCCTGCCGTCTTAGGTCACACCTGTCTCAGTGGGTGTGTGGTTTAAAATTTCCAGTGCAGTTACATTTGACTCCACAAGAGGGAGAAGTCCTTTGCTTGATGCTCTGAGGAAAGCCCCACGCTTTGAAAGCTCTAGCTCCGAGCAGCAGAATCAGCGTCATGTATAATCTAGCCCATAGCAAAAGTCCTGAGGAGGACAGGCTTAGCTCCAGTTAAGAGTGTTAGCTATATATGTTCTGAATAAAAGTGTGCAGCAGCCTGCTGCAAGTTCAGGTGAAGATGAGGATAAAGTTCAAACACTCCTCTTTCTTTATAGGATTGCCTTCACGCTTGTGGCAGGAAACAGATTTCCTCATCCTGGCTGTTTGCTATACACACCACCATATATGAACATCTGATTCAAAAGGGTGATGAACATCTTCTCCAAAACTTCCACATTAAGCATAAGTAATAAGCTAATAACAGCTAATTAGCTACTTTATGGATAGCTACTTTATGGAAGTGGAAAAAAACACACAACTGTTCTGTGTGAATGTCTGAGCAGTTCTCCAGCCTTTTCTTTTGCTTTCATCTCTTTCCCAAAAAACCTGTAAAATTTTCAGGTCCCTCTGTTGTTTGGTAGTGAAGAGCTATTTATAAAGACACCCTTTGGAAAATACAGTGCTCAGGTCCTGGCTCTTGACCTCCTGCCAGTATGATGTCAGTACATGGGCAGCTATGGCCTTTGTTCTATATATATACACTTGTTATTTTTTCCATACCACACTGTTGAATTCACTTCTGCTTTAACTGCCTTCTACAGTAATCACCTGGCTCTGCACACTTAATGCAATACCAAGCCCTTCTTGCCTTTCATCTCAGCTTCTGTTATCCATCAGCTGCCAGTAATTCCATCAATACATGGAGGCACTGTGAATTAGCTCCTACCAGTAACAGCTGCAAGTGCATGATGTGCACAGAGCAGGCAAGACCTCCATGAGCAGTTGCCAGCATAAGGTAGCAGGTGGAGGTGGGAATGCCGGTTTCATATTCCATTGCTTTTCCTATTTTCCTCTCAGGAAGAGCACCTATACAAGTTGCAGTGCTTGCTACAAAGCCAGATGGTGAAGAGATGTATACTGGCCTACTGACCTCCCTCCGTACCTCTCAGCTATTCATTCTCTAAAACTTGTTAAGTATTAGCAGACTTGACAGCATTCCCACTTTCCATTCATGCTGTCATTCATCAGCTGTGCAGAGGTGCTGAGCCCTGTTAGGTTGATGGCTAGGCTGGGCTAAGAGCATGGTGCCACTTGGGTCATTTGTGATAGCATCATCTTACATGCATACATGGCATGAGCTTTGCCTGTTCCTCCTTCTACGGGATGCACATTTAGACAGGACTGTTTGGACCCAGTGCACCTGAGGAGGAAGTTACTGATGCCAAAGCAGTTCCAGCTGACCCCAAAATGTACCCTCTTACCTTCTGTGTGACCTTAGCTGCTATGGGCACGCTGGCCCTGGCTTCAGATACTCTGTTGTCTCCTACTAAGCAGCAGATGCCAACGAGCAGGATTTATTCCTAACATTCACTGTAACTAGTAGATCAAATCCCAGAAACACTAAATATGGAATTGAAAACTACAAGCCACTAAGGGGTTTTCTGCTTTTCTGGGACAGTGCAGGTTATCAGATTTCATGTATGCTTGGTACAAGAGAAGTGTTCTACTTTTCTAAGAGCTTTGAGGCCTTTTGGAGAGTAAAGTGTATTCTGTAATCTGTATCTTCTGATTTTTGTTCTCGTTAAAAATTTGTCTCCACAACAGAATTGAGTGCACCCTCAGCAAGTCTGCAGGTGCCACCAAGCTCTGTGGCCTGGTTGACACACTGGAGGGAAGGGATACCATGCAGAGGGACTGGGATAGGCTTGAGAGGTGGGCCCAAGCCAAACTTATGAAGTTCAACAAGGCCAAGTGCAAGGTCCTACACTTGGCAATACAAGCACAAATATAGGCTGGATGAAGAGTGGCTTGAGAGCAGTCCCAAGGAGAAGGACTTGAGGGTGTCAGTTGATGAAAAATTCAACATGAGCCAGCAGTGTGCACTTGCAGCCCAAAAGGCCAATTGTGTCCTGGGCTGCATCAAAAGCTGTGTGACCAGCAGGGTGAAGGAGGAGATTCTGCACCCTTGCTCCCCACCTGGAGTACTGTGTCCAGTTCTGGGTGATCTTTCAGGTCCCTTCCAACCCAAACTGTTCTGCAAATCTATGAACCACTGTAGCACTGTCAGGGTCTGGACAGCATGAGATGTTGTTGTGGGTCTCAGGAGCAGCAAGGGATGAAGAGAAGTGTTCTCTAGAGTAAAAACTAACAGATTCTTCCATAATAAAATGCTAACCCAAGAAAATCAGCAGGGTACCCTACACACTCAAGGCATAGCCCTATTTCTGCAAAAGACAGGACCCTAGAAAACAGGTAAGGCTGAACTGCCCCAGGTGAGGTTCTGGGAATCACAAAGAGAAATGTGACCATGATTTTATCCCTTCTCCTCTGTTAGACTGATTTGTCCACCTGCATTTTTTTAAAGACAAACTAGTTAAACATTCTGACTGTGAGTGCAGAAAACATTTAGTTTTACAAACAGCTTCACAAGTAATCTATATGCCGCTTGGGAACCAGGCATGTGATAAATGACTGCCAAAACAGGTTTAAACTATGGGAGTTTGAGGCAGAGAAAAAGATCCAAGAAGGTAGTTCTTTTTGCTTTAAGGCATGTAACAAGCTGACCACCCAAAGTATCTGGCTCAGTGAGAAATTATGAAAAGCATACTACTATAGTATTGGATACAACCTGCAAATTCAAAGCATAAAGGTCACTAAAAATCATGCTGGCTTGTGTGGAACTATTCCAGGCTTTCTCCAGCAATCCATACTCTCAGAGTAACACTGTCTTAGGTTAGGGGTGAACAGTGCTACTTGGTTCTTTCATATCAATATGGCAAGATTTAGTCAGACCAATTCACAGTAGATGAAAATTTCTCCAGTCAACGGCAATTTCTAATTAATTACCTGAGGATTAAGCCATATTTCTTTTTTTGTTTGTTTCACAAACAAATGGGCATTGTCCCTAAGTCATTCCGTAGTTACTAACTTCCTTTCCAACAAACAGTAATAAAAGGAGAGTAAACAGTCTAGAGTCTCTTTCTGAGAGCTTGGGCTCTTCCTACAAACTGAGTCAATCTTCCAAGCGGCACAGTTCTACCACCATGTCTGGAGTGAATGTGCTGGTGGTCTCTGACATGTCAGACATCTCAGAGTAGTGGACTGAGTTTGTCCAGATCTGTCTTGATATTTTTAAGTGTCCTTTTGAATCCCCCTGCTTTTTTTTTTCCTAGTTCCCAAATCTCCCTTTGTTTCCTCATAATAAGGGCTGAGCAAGCTTTCCATCAAGTCTATTAACATCAGTCAAGCTACTGATCAGATCAAAATTGCCACATCCTAAGGTATAGAGAAATTAATCAAGCATAACTAGATCCAAAAGAAAGGAGTTCCTAAAATGTAGATGAGCACAGATACACAGTGGAGCACTGAATGACTTTTTGGCTCCTCAAACAGTCCGGGCTGAACTCTCCAAGGAGACACTAACAAACTTTCCTGTATGTCTTGGATGCCCTGAGGAGTCCACAGGAGGAGCTAAGTGCCTGCACACCAGGAATCACTGTGATTATCAGCCTAAAGAAGGGCAAATGAAAGGTGACAGCAGTTGGGTCAGCAGTAAATGCCTGTCACATAAAATTCTGTAAAGCCACATAGAACTCTGCAAAGCCACATGTTGAAGATTAAATACAGGAGTAAAGCTGTTTCATTTCTGCTGGTGGATGTTTATCCACTTCCAAGTGCCAATCTGACTTTCTGTCTAGATATGCCCGTGAAAGCTTCTATTTAACAGAAAAAAAGAAACAAAGGAACTGTTTTCAGAGCAGAATGAGGCATGAAGCAGAAAGGAAAGAGAAACAACACAGAGGGGATACAGGGATTTGCCAAAACGTTTTGTGACAGTTTGCTTGGAAACTCATCAACATGCCTAGAAACGAAACCAGTAACTTAAGCTTTCTGATGGGAGCTTCTCAGAGGTACAGTCCATCACAGAAGAATTGTTCCTGGACTGCAATTCTCTCCTTGCTTTCTTTTCTCCTGAAGCCCCTGTCCCTTTGTGTTGTGCATATTATACCTCCGACGCAAACAGCATGCAAAAACGATGAGTGCACAGCCATGGTTAATGGTTTCAATTTAATTTTCACCATAGTTGCATCACAGAATTCACTGTTCTCAGAGGTAGGAGGTCTTTGCTTGTCTGGTAGCATGGGTTATTGATAAGGCTTTAAACTCAGCCTTGAAAAGGGAATAGTCTCAGGCTTGCTTGTGACAAATGGTGGGATGACACACCAAGCTTAGAGGGATAGAGTGCTAGCAAGAGCCCTAATCCTGTTGCTGTTGAGATGTGCTGGGTACACTGGAGCACACTCAGAACAACAGAATTAACCAGGTTGGAAAAGACCTCTGAGATCACAAGTCCAACCTATCACCTAACCCTTCTAATTAACTAAACCATGGCACTAAGAGCCTCATACAGCCTCCTCTTAAACGCCTCCAGAGATGGTGACTCCACTGCCTCCCCAAGCAGCCCATTCCAATGCAAATCACTCTTTCCTTGAAGAACTTCTTCCTAATGTCCAACCTAAACCTGCCCTGGTGCATTTGAGGCTGTGTCCTCTTGTTCTGTCACTGGGTGCCTGGGAGAATAGACCACACCCCATCTGACTACAACCTCCTTTCAGGTAGTTGCAGACAGCAATGAGGTCTCCCCTGAGACTCCTCTTCTCCAAGCTGCACACCCCCAGCTCCCTCAGCTGCTTCTCCTCACAGGGCTGTGCTCCAGGCCCCTCACCAGCCTTGGTGCCCTTCTCTGGACACCTTCAAGCAACTCAACATCTTTCTTAAACTGATGGGCCCAGAACTGGACACACTCAAAGCTTTATGGAAATAAACTAGGGACACTTGGAGTAACAGGAGCCAACAGAGAAAAGCTGGTGAAAAATCTCAAAGGAATTAAGGTGTGTTCCTCTGAGAAGGTGAGACAGCCAACAGCTCAGCTGAAGCGCCTCTCTGCAAACACACACATCATAGGCAGCAAACAGGAGCTGGAAGCCACCATGCTGCTAGAACGCTACAACTTAATTTCTGTGACTGAATCTTGGTGAGATGAATCCCATGACTAGAATGCAGCTATCAATAGCCACAGGCTACTCAGAAAGGACAGGTGAGGAAGGAGGTATTGGTCATTTTGTCAAGAACTGGATAACATGTGGCGAGTTGTCTCTGAATAGCCACAAGCAGGTTGAAAGCTCATGGGTAAGAATTAGAGACAAAGCCGACAAAGAGAACCTTGTGGTTGGTGTCTACCACAGGCCATCAAGGGAAGTCTACTTTTTACTCCAGCTACAGCAGACTTTGCACTCTTGTCCTGCCTGGGGACATCAACCACCCTGACACCTGCTGGAAAAGTAGTCCAGCAAGCTGTAGGCAACCAGGCAGATGCCCAGAGAGCATGAAGAATAACCTCTTAAAAAGGTAACAGCCCTACCAGAGGTGATGTGATACTTGACCTGCTTGGTCACCAATACAAATGAGCTAATCCCTGATGCCAAGACTGGAGGATGCCTGGTTTCAGGCATCATGCACTGGTGGACTTTGCAGTCTTCATGGGTATGGGTACGTTTCTATTGAGTTCAGAGGTGCTGCTTTTGTTTCAAACTGTGATTTAATTCTTGCCACACTTACCCAGAGATCAGTCAGCAGATCCCCTTTTTAAAAAGTTAAGGATACCATAAGAAAGCAAAATGCATTTGGAAGACAAATGTGGCTCAAGTTAGGGTTTAACTATAGACACAGAACAGTGAGAAATACAATTACCAGATTTTAACGATTACCTTCGTTGTGAAAGAAGGGCAATCAAAGTGCAGTTGTGGTCATCCTGCAGTTTCCAGGTCTGGCTGGTGGGCCAGTTCTGCATGTAACCTCCTCAGCACTGCCATCACCTCCTCACAAAGTCCTCCCAAGCATTATCAGAGGAGTGCAGAGAGTCAGCAGTAAATGAGCTGATGCAGAATCAGGGAAGAAATCAGCACTGGGTATGCAAGGACATCACCTACTGTTCTGCAACAGAAAATGCACAAAGATTTCAGAAAGCCATATAGCTGTGGGGTTTTTTTCCCTTTCTCCCTTCATATACCAACAATTTACTTCTCTTTAATGTCTTTCCCATGCCTTCCCCTGCCCCACTTCCTATTTCTACCATTTTGCTGCCATAATTAGATTTGCAAGAGTGATTTTACATTATACAACGGTATTAAGGTTGGTGATTTCTTTTTATCACTTTTTTTCACTCCTCCCCCTCAAAATTTGATTTAATGACTTGTCCTAATTAAGTTTAAGCAAATTCTTTATTATGTTCCCAGATTTCCTGTGGTGTGATCTCTTAAACTGCAAATTATAATTGCAGGTTTGGCACCCATGCAGACTGATTATTATAATTGGTACCTGCTACCTCCTTTTTAATTTTCTTTATGGCTCCACACTTAAGGAAGCTAAGACAATTCCAATTTAGGAATAAACAGGATACACTCTCCTAAAAGAACCATACTTGTCTTCCAAATGCATATTGCTTTCATATAATGCCTTTACCTTTTAAAAGATGACTGATATCTGGATAAAGGGGGTAAGAATTAGACCATAGTTTGAAATAAATCCAAGACTAGCATGTTAGAATTAAACTAAAAATTAAACCAACTAATTATTCTAGCTGAAAATTTGCCCCAAGTTATGTTCAAGACATAGCTCTGCCTCACCCTTGCTTTAGTAAATCTAGTCCTCTTCACTGAAAAGATGAGTGATGGGTGCTCCTTCTAGTAGCTTAACTTCCTTGCAGTGGTCCACATAATGAAGAGAGATGGTTGAGATGATGATTTTGTACAAATGCTTTGTAATGCAGATAAAATCCAATAACAACTGATCTGTATTTGTTTTAGGAAGGAAAAGATGAGCAGGAAAGAGAAAGGCTCTAGAAAAGTCAAAACAGGTTCAAAAAACCTGTGGGTTGTGTTTAGGTAAGTGCATAAATCCTGGATATGCATGCAAGCTTCTTGCCCCTGTGAGGCTTATTGAGAAACACCACTAAAAACTGCCACTTCTTTTTCCAAAAACTCACGCTGGTGTGAAAGTTGTATACATGAAAGATAAATCTAATAATCTTCACAGCACTTGGTTAAAGTTTTAATTGATGAGCATTTAAAGATTTTTTTTTTTCATTCACTCTGAATTCAGATAAAAGGCTAGAAAAAACTTACTGAACTAGAAAATTATTTTAAGCTGTGATATTTTTTAATCACCACCACATCACTGATGCTTGGTAAAAATAGAACCACATTTTCATCTGCTATAAAAGGCAGAAATCAATACAAATTGACAATGCCCTACTTCCACTTAACAGTCTGTACAAGCAAGACTTGAAGTAATTCACAACATTTTTTATTTTGGCCTTTGCTTGTAGTATCTCATGTGCATTTAACATTTCATTCCCAATAGTACTCAGAAAACAGCTCAAAGTCTTCAAAAGGTTATTGTCTCAGTGTCTGTACCTACAGTTCTTTGGTCCTAAGTCAACAGTCAGTAGTAGACCTTTTATCCTGATTTAATGGCAAACTTTTTTTCTTTAACAGACCTAGTCTAGCAATCCTGCTCCTTATTCTCATTCCCACGTATTTTATATTTCTGTTTGTATTCACTCTCCTGAAGTGCAGACTTCCAATGGAATGGAATGGAGAGTTGCAAAGGCCTCCTACAACCCTCACCCACAGACCGTTTCCAGCAGCAGGAATCTCTCGGTTCTGTGCAGGCTTGATTCATACAGGGCTTTTCCTGCACACCTCTACTGATAGAGGCAGTTCATCCTAGTGGTTAACTAGTTCTCAGTACCAGCACCAGCTCTGCCCTATGGCCATGCTCTGTAGTGAATTCCCAGGCTGGTATAGCTTTCCCAGTGCAGTCATAACAGCAACATTCTGCAACTCATCCAGCAGCGCAGTATTGTTTTCTCCCTTCTTCATGGAAAGGGTTCTCAAACACTGCAACAGGCTCCCCAGGGAGCTGGCTGAATCACCATTGATGAAGGTGTTCAAAAGACACAGAGATGTACTGCTGAGGGATCAGACTTGGTGGAGTTAGATGATAGATGGACTTGATGACCTTAAGGGTCTTTTCCAAATAAAACAATTGTACGATTCTATTGTATGATTCCACATTTCCTTTTCTCTCCAGCTATTCTGTCTTCCAAGGAGTTTGCAAGGAAACTTTATCCATTTTTCCTTACATTCCCTTACTGATTTGCCAGTTCCTCCTGGCTGCTGCCCTGATGATTGCCAGCTATCACACCCTTCTCTCTCCTGCTGTATTTCAGCCTTCATTCTTCCTTTCACAAAGACTTCATAAGCCCTATGAGATATGGAAGTCTCCTGTTCGATGTTTGCACAACATATTGCACCTGTGATTGCTGGTGATTGTTCCAAGGCTGTTGTTTATGGTGCACACAGTCACCCCAAACTATTTTCAAGTTCAAAAGTTCCCTGTTCTATGTACATTCACAAACTTCCAGCCAGAAAGAATCCCTGACTGTTGTTCTAAATATGACTTGAACCATGGAAATAACAAATCGCCCCAGTGGAGCAAACTGTTTCTACTGGTAATTATGTTGCTTTAAAAGGAAAGAGACCCTGTTGCATCACAGAATATATCTAGATCATCCAGATGAATTTAAAACTGTAATAGTATAGCCACTGCCAGCCCTTTCACAATGGGTGGCATGCTAAAATAATAACAATCAGAGTAGGGTGTGATGTCTGCTGAAAAATTCATTTTGACTGCTGTTACCTAAGGGGCAGCCAGGTCTCATAAACAACAATCCCACAACCACTGGCACAAGTGGAAAGTTCCCTTTGTAACCCAGGGAGAGCCACTGCTGGGACCAGATGAAAGGCAAGTAATGGCAGTCTGGAGAGCTCAGGGTGAGGAGGAGGACACGCTGGGCTACCAGGTCTCCAGGAGTGAGCCACGCAGTTGTACCAGCCCATGCTGATGACGGATGGATGCCCCAATCCAGATGAAAGCATTCAGAATGGATACACACTGAGCCATGTTATTTAAAATAAATTAAAAGACGAAATAGCAAAGCCAGGCTCATGGCAATAAAAAGGTTAAAAATGGCTCTGAAAGGCCTGATTCTTCACATGGCTACAACACTTCAGAAAGAAGTAGGCTGCTAGGTCATGGAGCTTGGTTTATTGATTGTATTGACACTGGCTTACTCAACTAATTAAAATCCTCATTAGTGATCTGAACTGAAACCTGCTATTTTCAGGCCAGACTTCTGCCTGCATTCATTTGTCTGATCCTGAGGTGAAAGCGCAGGGACTCGGCAGCAAAAAATAGCTCTTCCCAGCCACCTCACCCTCTTCTGCTGCATCCTTGACAAGAGATTTGATCTGACTTTCTTTGCCAAGTTGTAAATGTAAAGGCAAGAACTTTGCGTGTATCAGACACACAGAAGCTGACTTCCTAGTATTTCAAAATTAGGGTGTCAGACAAAAAGAGATTAGTTTTATTTACTCAATCATTTACAGCAGCCTGATAGGTCCGTGAGCATAAACAGGTGACTGGGAAAGTAGCCAGAAGATTTTTGTTTGCAATGGATTTTAAGCTGCTGTGCTGGTTTAAGGCTAATTGGAATATTTTAATGAGAGAAATTACATGCACACTCGTGATGGAAGCTCTCTAAAACCCCCTGACTGATGAGCCTACCTGTAATACTTCTGTGCAGGCAACACAGACATGCTTGATGAAAACAGAAGAGTGCAGGACTTGCACATGGAGGCATACATGACTCTGTATGAATGCTGTTCAAAGACAAGTACTGAGTCATCAGCTTCCCCTAAACCACACTGATTAAGTTTTCCTTGGCTTGCTATGTCTGTAAAGGTCTGAACACCCTTGGGCTCCTCAGGCAATCATTTTACAGTACTGTGTTTCTGCAATGCACTGCAGGATTTCTGCCTTTAGAGAGATCTTTCTGAGCCATCTATACCAGCTATGACTTCTAAAATTCACATTGCCTGAGACAGAGCAATCTCCTTTAAACAAGCTGAACATGCCCGCTTAAAACAGAAGCGGCACACTGGAGTTCATGCTGTCCACTGCCTCCCCATTCTCCTACGAACAAAGTTTAAACTTGGTCTAAGAAAGTTTGACAAATCTGTTTCTGTAGTGGAAACCTCACCTTGCTCTCTTGTCAAGGAAGTTTTGTGGTTTGTTTGATCCATAATTGAATACATGTTAAATCACAGTTAAAACACAAAATAGGAAAGAAATGTCTCTCTTATATTTTTTTTTCCAAGTACTATATGCTGCAATGTCTGGCATCTCTTTAAACACTGCTGACTAACACTCCATATTCTAACTAAGAATTATTATCACTTATATAGTAAACAGCTTTTTTAGCTGGTGCTTTACTGGAGAAGAATGGTACAGTACTCTCAGCTAATAACAAGACTAGTTGTTTCTATTGTTCTCTAAACGGGGGGGGAAGCTACTTTCTAGATCACAAATCTGAATACTTTGTAGCCCTATGTGACAAATGATGCAAAATTGATAATCAATATTAATTTTGATATCCAGGCAAAGATTGTTAGCAACTATGAAAATTGTTTATTAACATTAAATCTCACCAGAAAACTTATTTACAAGGTTCAAAACTCAGGGTTTGGAAATGTATACACACAGGGAACAGGCAAAACTGGAACACTGTAAGAGGTAACTACCAAACACAAACATTATACTGGGAGAGAAGGTTCTTGCAGTCAATATGCTGCTTGCGGTTCACGATCCTGCTTAGCCACTGGATGGACACAGGAAGCTCCTTTCTGCTTATGGCAGAAGGCAATTAATAATTGCTTTAAGAATTTACTCACAAAATATTATCAGAGAGTACCCAAAGCATGTGGAGGGGTTGCTGTCAGTGGTCTCAAAGCCATTAGAGGCTTTGGAGTTTTCCCAGGCTCTTTTTTCAGGCAGCTGGACTCTGGCACAGTCTCTGACCTGGTTCCTCTTGACTCCTGATTCAGCAGAAGCCTTGCAGAGGGGCAGGCAGGGTGCAATGCCATGTGCAGGCTTGGTGCAATGCCATGTGCAGGCTTGGCACAATGTAATGCTGGCTGCGCAGGCCTGCAGGCATTTAGAGCCTGTTCCTGGTAAACTCAAGGCAGTGGAGTTTCCAGGCAGTGCAAGATGCAATGAGGCAGCAAGAGCACACCGTGCTTACCTGCTCATCCCTTTTTATCAATATAGCCTGAGACTAATGGGCCTTTGGACACAGATTAGCCAATCACGATGGCACTTTGCCAAGCTTGACCACATCAGCTGAAGCCAAGGCTTTTGTTTTCCTTTCCCACAGCTGCTTTCCCCAGCACAGGAGGGGGAGCAGGGCAACGTGTCTGGGCAAGCCAGAGTCCTTAGGCTCAGTGGTTCCAGGTTCGTTGTCCTCTTTCCCATGGTTGCTTCTCCCCATAGCAGAAGCAGGGCAGAGCAGAAAAACATGTCTGGGTAAGCCAGGACATGTATAAGCCTATTTTGGCCTGCTTGGGCCTACCACGACACCCTATAGAGGTCATCTGGAATGAAACATTTTTTTCATTTCTCAGATAGATCGTAATCACCCAGACATATTCTGAATCACAATTTCAGATTCCAAAGAGAAATATAAGTTAGGGAAGGGATGGAAAAAAAAGACCTCGTTGAATATAATATGTACTTTGTCACCAAGCTAAAGGATGTATTACAAAAATGATTTGTGAAAGAACAAGATGAAGTGTCTCTTCAGCTAAATACTTGTATTTCTTTATGTAATATTTCATCAGCCTAAGTGACAACACTGAATTTTAAAAGCTGTATGGTAGCATTAAAAAT